>CM077299.1:10432500-10705000 GCA_039654925.1 Anguilla pacifica
CAGTGTACTCGGTTCAGGACGAACCTTCGAGCTGATGACCGAAACCTAACCGTAGTGAAACCTGGTCTGCCTGCTGACGTGCAAGCTAGCCTCCATGGACAGCGCTGTCCTGGAGCGTTAACGGTGCCAAGCTGCCCCCCCACCCCCCCACCCCCGGTCACGTTTCTGGCGTCTGGTTTCTCCCCGACTCTCTCGGTGCAGGTGAATTTGGTGATGAATCTGGAAGGAAGTGACTTGTTGGCGGAGAAGGCGGACCGCAGGGAGTTTGTGTCTTTGCTGAAGACCATGTTGCTGATCGATGCCGAGAAGAGGATCGCCCCGGCTGAGGCTCTGAACCACCCCTTCCTTACCATGCAGCACCTGCTGGACTTCCCCCACAGCAACCAGTATGTACCCCTCTCCCCCCACAGCAACCAGTATGTACCCCTCTCCCCCCACAGCAACCAGTATGTACCCCTCTCCCCCCACAGCAACCAGTATGTACTGCTCCTCCCACAGCAACCAGTATGTACCCCTCTCCCCCCACAGCAACCAGTATGTACCCCTCTCCCCCCACAGCAACCAGTATGTACTGCTCCTCCCACAGCAACCAGTATGTACCCCCCTCCTCCCGTAGCAACCAATATGTACCCCCCTCCTCCCATAGCAACCAGTATGTACCCCCCTCCCCCACAGCAACCAGTATATACCCCCCTCCTCCCATAGCAACCAGTATGTACCCCTCTCCCCCCTTAGCAACTAGTATGTACCGCTCCTCCCGCAACAACCAGTATGTACCCCCCTCCTCCCGTAGCAACCAGTATGTACCCCCCTCCCCCACAGCAACCAGTATGTACCCCTCTCCCCCCACAGCAACCAGTATGCACTGCTCCCCCCACAGCAACCAGTATGTACTGCTCCCCCCACAGCAACCAGTATGTACCCCTCTCCCCCCACAGCAACCACTATGTACCCCCCTCCTCCCGTAGCAACCAATATGTACCCCCCTCCTCCCATAGCAACCAGTATGTACCGCCCCTCTCCCACAGCAACCAGTATGTACCCCTCTCCCCCCACAGCAACCAGTATGTACCGCTCCCCCCACAGCAACCAGTATGTACCCCCCTCCTCCCGTAGCAACCAGTATGTACCGCCCCTCTCCCACAGCAACCAGTATGTACCCCTCTCCCCCCACAGCAACCAGTATGTACCGCTCCCCCCACAGCAACCAGTATGTACCGCTCCTCCCATAGCAACCAGTATGTACTGCCCCCCCCCACAGCAACCAGTATGTACCCCCCTCCCCCACAGCAACCAGTATGTACCGCCCCTCCCCCACAGCAACCAGTATGTACCCCTCTCCTCCCACAGCAGCCAGTACATTCTCCCGCCCCACCCCGCATGCAGTGCGCATTCCCTGCGACGCAGCACTGCAACCCTGCAGTGGGCTCCCGCCACTTTTCCCACCCTTCTTCCCAGCCCGCGGGAACCGTCGTCCCACGCATTCAAACGTGGGGACCGCTAGAGACGTTCACGCGCGGATCCCTGTCAGACGAACGTAGCCGAGCTCAAAGCCATAGCCAGGGCGCGCGTGGGTATGAAGCGCATAACTCAGCCTGTCCCCAGAGCTGGCAGAGCTGCGTTTTGGCCCTGCCTCTGAACACGTATCGCGCGAGGGTATATTTAACCCAGCAGGGCGCCACCTGCTGGAGGCTGAAAGCTGTCGGGAAAGTTAAGCAGCGGTCGCTTTCTTGGCCGCGGTGAGAAAATGGGGGGCAGCTCGGCGCGGCGGCGATGCCTACGACGAGTCGGACGAGCGGTCGGCCTCGCGAGAACGAAGCGGAAGATTGACGACCTCCTCCTTTCTCTCTTCCTCACCCTTTCCTCTGTTTGTGTTTGTTGCCCCCCTCCCTTTTCCGCTCACAGTGTCAAATCATGTTTCCACATCATGGACGTGTGCAGATCGCACTCCAGCACCTACGACACCATGAACCGCAATAAGACCCCCTTCATGAGACCGGTCACCTCAACCAACGCTGCAAACCTGACCGTGGCTTTCAATAAGATGGGCCCCGTGCACACTCAGGTAAGCGCTGTTCGCTCGCGCTGTTCGGTTCCGACCGTTTTGTTCCGCCGTTGTGTTACCCTTTTCCGTTCCGTTCGGCTTTTTCGTTACGTTGTTCTGTTTCATTCTACTGTTCTGTTATGGTGTTCTGTTATGCTGTTCTGTTCCTTTCGGCTGTTCCGTTACACTGTTCTGTTAAGCTGTTCCGTTCCGTTCGGCTGTTCCGTTACACTGTTCTGTTGAGCTGTTCTGTTCCGTTCGGCTGTTCCGTTACACTGTTCTGTTGAGCTGTTCTGTTCCATTTGACTGTTCCGTTACTCTATTTTGTTGAGCTGTTCTGTACCGTTCGGCTGTTCCATTACACTGTTCTGTTAAGCTGTTTCATTATGCTGTTCCGTTGAAAATGATGGCAGTCTAAATTACCAGAGGCCATTAAGCCGAGTGGACGATGGAAAGGAGGTCTGCTGTGTGCCTCATATAGAGGGTGTGGGGGAAACACTCATTTTATCAACACCCTCTGTAACCTGGCGAGTAATCACAGAAGATGGCCGCGGTGCAGACGCCGCTCATCTGTATGTGCAGGAAGCAGGAAGTGCGTGTACGAAGCAGGAAGCGCGCGTATGAAAACATGACGTGGCTCACGGACCGGGCCGGCGTGGCGTTTGGGCCGAGGTTCTGAAGTCCTGGTACCGCCTTACCGCTTGGCCAGACGGTGCTTCGACCAAGGGCACCGCTAGACCTAAAGACACAGATCCACACCTTCCTGGAAATCCAGTTGAAGTCTGTGTCCAGTATAACAGTGACAGCATCTTTATTACGGTTGACAGTCGCTATTTTGATACTGTTATGTTGTTATATTATACTGTTATATTCGCCACTGGTTGATACTGGTCGCTATTTGGGGGGTGGCTGACGTAACTACATTCTATAACCACCGCCTAAATTTGCCACGCTCGCTTGATATGTTTTTAGACGTGATGCGGAGAGTTTTTACCGGGGCGTCGAAAAATATTTTCGGCAAGCGTGGTCTGGCGATGCCCGTGGCTCTGGCGCGGACCCGTTTGCCCGCCGGTGACTCGCACGCCTTTGCTAGGTACCGACGCGGCCCGGCTCACGCCCCGCGTTTCTGACGCACGCCGCGGCCGCTTCACGAAAGCCGTCGAGCGGGCGAGTGGCGCTAGGACGCGCCGGCTCGGTGCCGCCCCTCCCCCATAGCAACCACAGACTCGTTAATTCCCTCAGCAGACTCGTTAATTCACAGTAATTTTCAACTTGACGATGGGACGGAATCTTAGTTCGATCGGTAATTTACGCGTCTTCGGGTTCTCGCATCGATTCGGGAATTTTTGTGAGCCGAGCTTTTAACACCGTTTTCCGGTGCCCTGAGAGAGCCTCTAATGGTTCGGTCGTCAGCGTTACTGTTTTATTGTTTCTGTCGTTTTTCGAATCAAGGTGAAGCTCTTTCGTTCACACGTGCTGTTTAAACTGAGCACCCCAGCCGTGCATGGTTTACATAATTACCTGCTTTGAATTACTTTTTTCACGGTGTTTTCAAAGGCCGAGCGGATTTCCTTTAGTTGACTCTGCTTGTATCATTTCTTAACGGGGAACCTTCAGGCAACCGAAAGCCAATGGCTGCTGTTCGGTAATTAGATTAGCCTGTATTGGGACAAGCGAACCCTGACCCCCCATCGCACGTGCCTTTCAGTTTGCTGATAATTTACGCCCCTGCGCCTCCCTAGAGTCTGCTCTATGTTTACAATGTCGCCACCTGCAGGGGGTTCGGGGTAGAGCAGCTGTTTTTTTTTTTGTCTGTTTTTTTTTTTTTTTGGTCAGATACTTTAAGACTTCCTGTTTCCCAGTGTGTTATGACACAAACGCCTCGCTGTTTCTGTTCGGCTTTCTCAGACATGCTCTCTCTGTCTCCATCGACAGGCTTTAGCCCCACCCCCTCCCTCCGTGATGCATCCTGGGATGCCGCTGCAGACAGGAAGTGCTCAGTTCGGGTGCAACGATTCCTTTCAGCAAGCGCTAATCCTCTGTCCCCCTCCCCTCCAAGGTACGGCCTCTCTGTTTTAACCATCAGGGTAACAATAGTAATAATAATGGATTGCATTCATGTGCTGCTTTTTATGATCTCAAAGCACTTTCCGCATCGCTAATGTGTTAGCTCTCGCCTGGCCGTGCAAGGCGGCCATTTTGTGCCAGAACTGCACCGCCCTTCGCGGAGCTCAGACAAGCAGACATGAAAAGGTCCGGTCCGTGGTTCTGTTTGTGGCTCCGTTTCCACGGCGCCTCCTTCTGTTCCCCCGACAGGAATCCCGCCCAACCCGAACAAGCCCGCGGGCTACCCGGTCCGGATGGACAACACTGTGCCGCTGGTGACGCAGGCTCCCGCCATACAGCCCTTACAGATCCGGACAGGGGTCATTACACAGGTGGGGCGTCAGACACACGGACAGACCGTTAACCCTTTGAAGAGCAGGTTTTTTTTTTTTTTTTAGAATGTTTTTTAAAAATTCTAAAGTCAGTGTTCTAGAACTCCATTGCTTTCAATTACCAGTAGTGATTGTGACATCATCATTGGAATGTTTAGTTAAGGACATTCTAATAACATACAGTACTAGTGGTAAGACCACAAGTACTGTTTGTGATTAGAATGCCCTTAACCTTAAATGATTAAACAGGTGACAGACAGAGAGAACCCCACAGCTCGTTTAACAGGTTAGTCACAGGAGAAGCTATGAGGGATGTGGGGTATGTGAAATTGAGCATAAGAGGTGAGCAGACTCTTTGTCTCAAATGTTTTTAAATACTAAGTTCCAAATTTCTTGTTTGAGGAAAGGATTTTAGACATGCCTGAGACAAATAATTAACATAGAGCCTTTAGACATGTTTGAGACAAATCATCATCATTGAGACTTCAGGCGTGTTTGAGCCAGTCAGTAACCATAGAGACTTTAGATGTGTTTGAGCCAGCCAGTAACCATAGAGACTTTAGACGTGTTTGAGCCAGCCAGTGACCATAGAGACTTTAGACGTGTTTGAGCCAGCCAGTGACCATAGAGACTTTAGACGTGTTTGAGTCAAACAGTGACCATAAAGACTTTAGACGTCTTTGTGCCCGTGACCATAGAGACTTTAGACGTCTTTGAGCCAAACAGTGACCAGCTGTGTTCTTGGCTTTTATCTGACCCAAGAGAGACTTTAGACAACTTTGAGCCCGTGACCATAGAGACTTTAGATGTGTTAGAGCCAAACAGTGACCATAGATGCTTTCGACATGTTTGAGCTAGTGACCATAGAGTCTTTAGACACGCTTGACTATAGAGACTTTAGATGTGTTAGAGCCGAACAGTGACCATAGATGCTTTCGACATGTTTGAGCCAGTGACCATAGAGACTTCAGACGTGTTTGAGCCAAGCGGTGATCACGGAGATTTAATATAGTTTCATAATGGAGGCTGTTAGAGATGGGCAGGCAGCCAGTGAGCACGTGCGCTAACTGCTAACGGGCCCGGGCCCTCTCCCCCTGCCGCAGACGTGGTCCAATCGGGCGCAGCAGATCCTGGTCCCAACCTGGCAGCAGGTGCAGGCGGTGCCGCCCCCGGCGACCACGCTGGCCTCCGAAACTGTGGCGGGCCCACAGAGACTGGGGGACTGGGGGTGAGTGCCAACGCCGCCGTCTGCATTCACAGCGCGTCGGCCGCATGAGCCCCGCCCCCTGGTGACATCGTGAGCTTCGCTGGGGTAGCGACTGCGCGGCTCCTCTACCAATGGGAAGGCTTTGTCAGGCGCTAACCCAGTCTCAGCTGAATCATGCTTGTTTAATGGTGTTCATGTATTTTTGCCCTCTCACTGTTTTTATTATTTGTCCCTTTAATATTTTATTGCTGTTTACTTGATTTTATACAAAGTATGCCCTTGTTCTTAATTGTAGTCTTTTGAATCCACTGTTAGGCACTGTGAGCCACTTGTTTCTTAGTATGAAATGTACTCTGTGAGGTTTATTATTATTATTATTATTATTATTATTATTATTATAAAAATTAAATCAATGCATGTGGACAACAAAACGTGCTACAAAATGAGGCATGTGTCTGTGTCACTCTTTCAGTAGCCAGTGCGTGCCAGTAAGCGATAGCAATGTGTGCGCTTTCAGGAAAGTGCGGCCCCACGGCAACCATTACGGCTCCATGATGCCCCAGCCTCTCCTGACCAACCAAATGGCCGTGTCCGCCCACCAGCCAATAAGCATAGGCATCGCACACATGGTGTGGCCCCAGTCTGCCGCGGCTAACAAGAGAAACAAGCCCTGTGGGAACAGGTGAGACACCGCCTCCACCTGTCCGTGCAGGCCACACCCCGCCTCGGGGACTAAACGCCTGTCCCGTCCTCTTAGCCGTTAAAAACTGGAGGGGGGCGGGGCTCCCGGGTGACTCATCCTGCTGGAGCTGTGACCGTGGGTTTGGCTCCGCCTTCGCTCAGGATTGGTTGGTTTCATACCGGCTGGTCTGACAGCATCGTATTGTATTTTAGTGTTTCTTTCAGTTCTGTGTAATTTATGTGTGGGATTTCTTTCGAGAATTTCCTTAGTAGAATTTCTCATTTCAAATTTGTAATAATTAGTTAAGTAATTTAGAAATCTGTAAATGCACTTTCAGTAATTTTATTTCATTTCTAAATGTCATTTTATGTAGTTAATGTAGTTATGTTTATTGAATTTTTTTGTATGTCGGCTACTTCACCTGAAGGTCCCCCTGGGAAAAATAAAGTTATTCTATTCTATTCTATTCTATTCTATTCTATTCTATTCTGTTCTGTTTCATTCTGTGCTGTTCTTTTCTATTCTAGTCTATTCTTTTCTGCACTGCTCTGTTCTGTTATGTTCAATTCTGTTCTATTCTGTTCTGTTCTCTTTCGTTCTGTGCTGTTCTGTTCTATTCTTTTCTGCTCTGCTCAGTTCTGCTATGTTCTGTTTGATTCTGTTCTATTCTATTTTATTCTGTTCTAACCTATTCTTTCGTTTCTGTCCTGTTCTATTCTTTTCTATATTATATTCTATTCTATTTTATTCTGCTGTTCTATTATGTTCTATTCTATTTTATTTTATTCTATTTTATTCCGTCTTATCGTGCACAGCTGGACTGTTTTTCTCCTAACTACCGCAAATCAAGCTCGCACTGCGGCACCCATTGCGTGTCCGCTGGAGCCTGACTCTCGGCCTGTGGCGGCCTGCGCGGCGCTCTTCAGAGGGGGCAGCGGAGGCCGCGAGGGTTCGGGTTGGGGCCGCACCGTGAGCTCGATTGGCCGCGGTTGGGAAAGGCCCCCTTTTCTTTTTTTTTTTAAACCAGATTGCTCCTGACCTGGCAGATATTTTAAGAGCTCCAGACAGCGGCTGCAGCTTTGTAGATCAGGACTGACGAGGCTTTTATTTGGCCTGGCTGGGTTTGAATAAATTTGGGTTCGCCGCGCGCTTGAAGCAGGCGCCCTGCCGTCGGTCGCGCCCATCGATCGGCTTTACCGCCAAAGACGACCCCCGACGCGTCCCCTCGTCGCCGCGGATTCCGCTTGCTAAGCCGACGCCTTTCTCCGTGTCCTCCTCGCAGGAGCAACGGGTACGCGCACAACGCGAACAACGCCCGGACCTCCGCGCGCCCGTCCCCGAAGAGCTGCGGCGCCAGGAAGAGCTCCGAGGAGGAGGAGGAGGAGGACTGCCCGGGGGCGGAGCCGGCGCCGGGCGTAGGGGCGGAGCCCGAGGCGTCGAGCTGCTGCCGGGCGGGGCGGGACCCCGACCAGCCGGCCCTCGCCCACAAGCAGCGGCGGCGGCGACGGCGGCGGGGGGGGAGGGGGGGGCGGCAGCAGCAGCAGCAGCAGCGGCCGGTGGGGCGGCAGGGGGGGGAGGCGGCGATGGCGGACTCGCCCAGCCCCATCGTGAGCGTCATCACCATCAGCAGCGACACGGATGAGGACGAGGCGGCCCAGAGGCACTCGCTGGGGGAGTGAGTATCAGAGTCGCATGCAACACTCGCTTCCGTTGGCCAGGGCCCGCCCCGTCTCTGCTCCCATTGGCCAGGGCCCACCCTGTCACCACTCCCATTGGCCAGTTCCCACCCTGTCACCACTCCCATTGGCCGGTTCCCACCCGGTCACCACTCCCATTGGAAAGAGTCCACCCAGCACCTGTTCCCATTGGCCAGGGCCCACCCAGTCACCGCTCCCATTGGCCACGGCCCACCCAGTCACCGCTCCCATTGGCCAGTTCCCACCCAGTCACCACTCCCATTGGACAGAGCTCACCCAGCACCCGTTCCCATTGGCCAGGGCCCACCCACTCAACGCTCCCATTGGCCAGGGCCCACCCTGTCAACGGTCCCATTGGCCAGGGCCCACCCTGTCAATGCTCCCATTGGCCAGAGCCCACCCAGCACCCGCTCCCATTGGCAGGGCCTGTCATTTCACCACACCATAGAACGCAACCCCCCCCCCCCCCCCCCCAAGTCCTCTTAAATAAGCCTCTCATTGTGCCGGCCGGGGTTTGGAACGCACAAGGCCACAATGGCTGCCTTTCCTGTCATCTCCACCATGGCCCTGTTTACAGGAAGTTCTATTTGTGTTCAAGTATTTTAATCACCGGGGGCCACATCCTGATGGCGTTTGTGGTATTTTCTCAGGATTCATAAGTGATTTATTGCATGCAGCTTTTTGTAACCGTGCGACATACCAGTGGGATTTGACCTTGTTCAGTTATAACGCAACTGAACAGGATTGAGTTTTAGTGCAAATACAAAACCAGCTGAAGGGGGAGAGATGGACTTGTTCAGTACAGTAAAGTAGTGTTGCTTATTGCATATTAAATATTATAGTTCATTGTTATAGTTCTCCTCACTTTGTGTCTCTACATACCTATGACCTTTTGACCACATGTGCAGCCCCCTGAACCCATGCAGACACACTCACGTGCATACAAACATTTCACTATTTCAGATACGTTTTCCAGCCTTGCTCTAGATGCCACTAGAGCAGTGGTAACCAACCCTGTTCCTGGAGATCTACCGTCCTGTAGGTTCTCATTTTAACCCCAGTTTGGCACACCTGATTCTACTGATTAGCAGTTCATCCAGATCTCTAGCTGTTGAATGAGGTGTGGCTTTGTTAGGGTTGGAGTGAAAACCTACAGGACGATAGATCTCCAGGAACAGGGTTGGGCAGCCCTGCTCTAGCTGTTGAATGAGGTGTGCTTTGTTAGGGTTGGAGTGAAACCCTACAGGACGGTAGATCTCCAGGAACAGGGTTGGGCAGCCCTGCTCTAGCAGTTGAATGAGGTGTGACTGTATTAGGGTTGGAGTGAAAACCTACAGGACGATAGATCTCCAGGAACAGGGTTGGGCAGCCCTGCTCTAGCTGTTGAATGAGGTGTGGCTTTGTTAGGGTTGGAGTGAAACCCTACAGGACGGTAGATCTCCAGGAACAGGGTTGGGCAGCCCTGCTCTAGCTGTTCAATGAGGTGTGGCTTTGTTAGGGTTGGAGTGAAAACCTACAGGACGATAGATCTCCAGGAACAGGGTTGGGCAGCCCTGCTCTAGCTGTTGAATGAGGTGTGGCTTTGTTAGGGTTGGAGTGAAAACCTACAGGACGATAGATCTCCAGGAACAGGGTTGGGCAGCCCTGCTCTAGCTGTTGAATGAGGTGTGGCTTTGTTAGGGTTGGAGTGAAAACCTACAGGATGATAGATCTCCAGGAACAGGGTTGGGCAGCCCTGCTCTAGCTGTTGAATGAGGTGTGCTTTGTTAGGGTTGGAGTGAAAGCCTACAGGACGATAGATCTCCAGAAACAGGGTTTGTTTCCACTGCACTAGATGGAGGTAACAGAAAATGAGTAACAATGGCCACTGCAAATGTTGGAATGGATATAAGTCGCTGAACACCCCGAAAGCAGGGCGCTGCGTTCATCCCTGAGGATACTTGGCGCCCGTGGCGCCCGGTCGAGGGTTTCGGGACGGCGTTTGACCGCGCCCTCTCTCTCTCCGGCAGGTGCAAGGGCGGCCCGGACTGCGAGGCGTGCCGGGGGGCGCTGAACATGGGGCGGGTGTGCTCCCTCAGCAGCCCCGACAGCACCCTGAGCACCAGCTCCTCCACCTCCGCCCGCTCCAGCCCCTCCCCCTGCAAGCGGCCCAACAGGTGACCGACCCTCCCCCGCGCCTCATTACATCACATCACATCACAGCCATTTAGCAGACGCTCTTATCCAGAGCGACTTACATTGCATCCAATGACACGGCTGGATATATACCGGAGCGATGCAGGTTAAGTACCTCGCTCAAGGGTACAACGGCAGTGTCCTCCCCAGGAATCGAACCTGCGACCTTTAGGTAACAAGACCAACTCCTTAGCCATTATACTACACTGCCACCTCCTTTACTCCAGCGGAGTTTCACTTCAAATCTTCCTCGGACAGTTCCAGTCTAGTTCCTAGTTTTCACTCGGTCCTCCCAACGCTTTGGGCTTGGACAGCATCAGACCTGGGGCAAATATGTATTTGTTTTGGATTCAAATCCTCTTCTACCCTTTGCTGATCTTGTCTGTTGTATTGGAACCAATGAAATACTCTCAGAAAGTGCAAACCCCGCCTTCTGGTCATATTGGCAGGCTCAGTTACACCAGGCAAGATCAACAGAGCACAGAAAAGTATTTGAATCCGAAACAAGTGCGTATTTGACACAGATGTGGACAACGTGATGAAATCGGTCGAATGGGTGTGAATCTCTGGCCTTTTTTCCGGAACCTTCCAGCATGACGGACGGCGAGCAGGAGAGCGGCTGCGACACGGTGGACGGCTCGCCGGCCTCGGACTCCTCCGGCCGAAACGACAGCCCCTTCGCGCAGAGGCGATACGGCGGCGGGGGCAGCGGCGGCGGCGGCGGAGGGGCGAACCAGAACCGTAAGCCCCGGGACGGGGGCCGCAGGGGTGGGGCCCCGGAGAGGCGGCCCGCCAAGCCCGCCCCGCGCGCCGCAGCGGTCCCGCCCATGCGGACGCAGAACAACAACTCCGTCTCCGTCGGCGACGAACACATGACCAACACAGGTGACTGACGCCCGGGGAGGTCTTAGAATCTAGACTGAAAACTGAACTGATTTGTCTAATATCTATAATGTAAATCCATAACATGTTGCATTGCATTACAGGCATTTTAGCAGTCGCTCTTATCCAGAGCGTCTTACACAACTCTTACACAGAGTTGTGTAACATTTACGGGCTTTTTTTATTGCTTTACGACACGCGGTTCGAACGAAGCAGTAATGGACATAGGTGTCTGAGCTCCTGTTCCCTGAGCTCCTGTTCCCTGTGCTCCTGCTCCCTGAGCTCCTGCTCCCTGTGCTCCTGCTCTCTGTGTTCTGTTCCCTGTGCTCCTGTTCGCTGTGCTCCTGTTCCCTGTGTTCCTGTTCTCTGAGCTCCTGTTCCCTGAGCTCCTGTTTGCTGAGCTCCTGTTCCCTGTTCTCCTGTTTGCTGAGCTCCTGTTCCCTGAGCACCTGTTCACTGAGCTCCTGTTCCCTGAGCTCCTGTTCCCTGAGCACCTGCTCCCTGTGCTGTCTAATGGTCTGAGTGGCGGGCGATACGTGGAGCGCCGGTTGACTGCAGACTCTGTAACGGATACGCTCTCGTATCTCCTTCCCCGTTCTGGCATCCACACACCCACAGTGTGCTGCTTCAGCCCCACGGCGGCTATTTTTACGGAACCGCGGAACTTGCACCTATAAATAAGTCCGCTTTTATTTGGCTTCAATCACCGTGATATTCCTGTTTCTTTGTGCTGCCGGGTGGCTAATTTGTTGTCAGTCAGTGGAAGTTAATGCAGTGGAATTCAGTCGATGCACTCTTGGCCGCTGGCGGTTTCCACCCGTTGGCGGTAAGCTTCTCTGCTTGAGAGGCGGCTGGGGGCCACGCCCCTAGCAGAGTGGCGGTCGGGTCTGACCGCGCGGAGGGGGAACCTTCCGGATTTACTCCGTCCGTACGTGTGCACGGTTGACTTTAGAGCAGTGGGCTTTTATGTGAGCGTAGCTGAGCTCTGACTGTCCATCTCTCTCTCTCTCTCTCTCTCTCTCTCTCTCTCTCTCTCTCTCTCTCTCTCTCTGTCTGTCTCCATCTCTCCCTCTCTCTCACTCCCCCCTCTCTCTCTCTCAGACGCGACGTGTCAGTCAAAGGGGCGCGGTGCGTCCGGCCGGCCCAACCGTAACTCCGCCCCCCTCCTCAACCGCCAGCAGAAGATGACGCCTGCATTCCAGCAGCAGCACCTGGGATTCGGACAGGTCGGTGGCCCCGCCCCTCCGCATCCTGCCCCACCCCTCCTCCACGCCCCCCACCCCACCCCATCCACATCCTGCCCCACCCACACTGCACCTCTGGTGCATTTGTATGTGAATTGTGCGTGGTCCCTGCTAAACAAACAGCGAACTGAACTAAGCATCCAAGTTGCGTAAGGTTTTCATTCTTGTACCGCTTTTCATCTGGTTGCGTTCTGTCCTCGGGACCCTGAAAAGTCTTACACATTTGTCTGAATGTTGTCCAGTGTAACTGTGCACTCTGTAAATCAGGAGTCCTTAATCTTACCCAGACAGGGCTGGTGTGGGTCCAGGCTTTCGTTTCAACCAATCAGTAGAACACCTGATTCAACTGATCAACCACTAGAGTCTTTGCTAAGGACCTTGGGAGAAGCACAATGTGTTACTGCTTGGTTGTAAACTGGTGTGTGTGTGTGTGTGTGTGTGTGTGTGGGTGTGCGGTTTCTGTTGTCTTTGCGTGTGTTGACTCCGCCCCTTCTCGTTGGCCCCGCCCCAGGTCCAGCACTACGGGTCCTGCCACCAGGAGTGGAACGGAAACTACGGTCACCGGCGGCAACAGGCCTTCATCCCGCCCTCCGTCCACGGGCACCCCTTCCCCCTGCCCCACGGCAGCCCCAACCACACCGCGGCGCACCCCCACCCCGCCCTGCTCCCCTACCCGCCCTCGGGGCCCCTGGTGACGGCCGCGCCCGTGGCCCAGATCCTGGCCCCGCCCTGCAGCACGCGCCCGGTCCTGCAGCCGGCCTACGGCATCTCGCACCCGGGCGGCATCATGCGCCAGGTGGCCGTGGGCATCAGCCACCGGCTGCTGCCCTCCCCGACCGTCCAGAGCCAGTTCAAGCCCCTCTTCCCGCCCCACTCCTACATCGCCTCGCCTGCCTACCCCGGCTTCCCCCTCAGCTCCGCCAAACCCAACCAGTACGCCTACATCTGAGCGCCGGGAGGGGCGGGGCCTCAGTGGTAGCTCCGCCCCCTCCACCGGGCCCAACCGCTAAGAACAAGGGCAACAAGAACAAGACGGCGGTTTTGCGCGTTGGAAGCCATGGCACAAGAGAAAAGGAGGGGGGAAAAAAAAGAAACTATTTTTTTGAATCATGTAGACTTCGGGTGCAATTGAAACTTTGAGCTTTAAAGAGAAGAGAGAGAGAAAGAGGAGAATGAATTAAAGAAACTCACTTTTAATGTGTTTTGCACATTTGATATACCTTCTCATTGGATCTTCTATGGTTAACTCTTCAAAACAGGTTGAAAACCGGGGGCAGAATTCTGGTTTTGTTCCCCCCTTATTTTTCTATAATGCCTTTAACTTGTGCAAGACACATCTACATTTGTAAAGCCATCCCAGTATCTAGTCGTAGGGCAACAGATGCACCTGTGTCCCCAGTGTGGCGTGTACTCGTTTCAGCTGTTTGTTTTTTTTTTCGGTGTCTTAGTTGTTTCGAGTGTCGAGTCACTTATCGGAAAAAGGTCGTTCTTCACGCTGCATGTCTTCTTGCATGGGCAAAGAAAAAAAAACATTTAACGGAGAGATGCGTAGACGTTGCTCTTTTATCGTTCGTGTCCCGAAATTTCGCTGCGTTGTATCTCGTTCCCCACACATAGTGCCTTAAATATTTGAGGTTGTTAATGTTACTACTTGTATGTTAATGTACCGGACTGCAGCACTTGAAATGAAAAAATCTGTCGATGCATTTTGTGTATGTGTATATATTCGCGCGTATATATGCATAGATGCGATGTATCGCGTAGAGCAATGCTTATTCTTGAGTTCAGCGTATGTTCGAGAGGTAGCAGATTTCGTGCTCCTTATTAAGGACAGCATGGTTTGCTGAAGCAAATGGTTGCTGTTTGTTTTCTTGTTTTTGTTTTTCCTCCGAATGAACTAGTGTACAAAGAGCAAGAGTTGAATATTGCTTAATATTTGATAATCAATTTCTATTTAGTATACTTTTATTACTAACAGTATTTATACTGTTTAATGAAACCGCAATACAATCGAAATAGTTGTCGTTTTTGTACTTTTAATTTCCAGTTTGATTTTTATTATTTTAATTTTCCGGAGATATTTAGAAATGTGGTTGGCATGGCTTTGACTAGATAAAGACAAAAATGCAAGTAGCTTTTTGATTCCTTATGGGTTCATATTAGCCTGAGCAGACCATGCAGTATTTGATATTTAAGTATGAGTATATATATATATATATCATAGAGTTAGATTATTTAGTGCTGAAGCTTCACACGGTGTGAGTAATTTGTGTGCAATTTTCTCATTTTATGCATGTGACAGAATTTTACTCCCCTCCCCACCCCCACTCTTACGAAAACCTTTTGTTTTGAGGCTTGTTGGCGTCGACTGCTTACGTTACACATTCCGTCAGGGAGAAAAATACGTATGCTGTGTGCATTTTTTTCTGTGTGTTTGCTAGTGTGTGTGTAAAGTTTTTTTTTTTTGTTGTTTTTTTTTTTGTCTACTTTCAAATGAAGTTGCTTTTGCAGCACCAAAGACTGTAATTAATTTCCTAAGCAAGGTAGCTACTCCTCTTGCATAGACCTCAAGTGTACTGTAGTTGTAGAAATGGGGAAAATTTAAATACAAAAAAAAATGGTTGAGGCTATGTTTAGCTTGTGGGCGAGTAATAAGTTGTATCATTTATCTTGAATGTATCATAGATAAGCTGCTATATTCTGATTGCCACTTCAAATTGCTGTGAAATTAGGTGATTAACTTAGTTCATACTTGGCCTTCTTATTTTGGTATAGGTCTGATTGCCTGAAATAGAAGTGGGTTTTATTGGTTTTAATCATTTGCTTTCATGTTTGGAGTGTCATTGTAACTACTGTATTGCAGAATGATGTAAGTTAGTTGCATTTATCATGTTTTGGGGGTGTGTGTTTTTTTTCTTGCATCAGTATTTTATCTTCATTAACCTTTGGCTCATCGCTGCATAGCCTATACATGGATGTATTGATGTAACTTGAGTTAAGTATGTTTCATATGACATGTTAAGCTGTAGCTTGCAGGATTGATTTAACTTTTTCAGTATGACAGTTATATATTAACGGTGTTCCACGGCGACGTTATACGCTGACTGTTCGCGGGAGGAAAATAATGTGCTTTTTCCCTCTTGGAAATGAAATTGCAGTGTTCAGTGGAGAAGGTCGGTGGACGACATGAATTTTGTGCTTGCAGTTTGTTTTAGATAATTTTACAAATAATGTAAACCCTTTATAAATGAAGTAGCCTAGAATGTTTGTATTATCCCAGTTGTTTTCTGCTGATCCCTTTCGAGCGGGAGTCGATGTTAAAGACGGGAAAAGCGAACTCTTATGTTTTGTTTCCCTGGCCCTTTCATATCAGTGTGGGCGTTTTCATTGTGATTACCTAACCGTTCCAGCTCTTTGCGGACGACAGTGTACGCAGCACTGTGTTTGTGCCTTGTTTTGAGTAGCTTCACCCGAAAAAAGGCGTACACTCGTGTTGTTAAACGTCATTCCGGTGATTGACGTACGATACTTTAACAGCCTGTTGTCAAATCAGCTTAGGAGCGTTCGTATTGGCTAGCGGTTGCTACGGATTTGTAGATGCAATATCAGGCCCTGACGCCTGTTAACAAAGCCGCTGCGTCAGAGCACGCTTTGGTCGGCATAACATTTACTCTTTCTCATCCGAATTGCACACACGGTATTTTAGTTCATCACATGGCGTCGTTCCGTTGCCAAAATATTATTGGTCATAGCTGTCGCATAGACTAGTTCTCTAAACCGGAGCACATGTCACTGTTCATATGAACGCTCTTAATGCAGCGAGTCCCCCTGTAGTCAAACAAATCAAAATCTTGGACACTAATGCAATTGTTTTCTGCTAAGTCACCATTGTCAGAGAGATGTGTGCACAGTGCTTAACACGGCCAAGTGGGGTGTTTTGAAAGCTTTACTTTAAACACTGAATGTACACAAGTGGAAGGAACTGGTTTACGGCATATAAATTCCCTCTCGCATTTTGATCACTATGGAAACCGATTTATTTATTTATTTTATTGCCTTTGTCGCATATTCTTGAATGCTCCGAGAATGCAAGATTCAGTCGATACGTTCTGGTGGTTTCTGTATCAAACAGGATATGCAGTTATATTCGTAGACAAGACCCCGTACGCACGGGAGGGCCACGGCTACATAAATAGTATCCTGGTCCACCCATTTACCTTAGCTGAACCACCACACCCAATTGTGAACGCCCACCTAGGTACCTCTGTCCTAGTGAGATCTATGCAGACCCAACTGTATGAATAGTTCTGGCTAAACTGCTGATATATATATGGTCCAAAGTTGTTGCACATTCGAAGCGCTTAATTTACTGTTTGCTAAAAAATATACCTTCATTTGTTTCTTCATCTGAAAATTGGATTGTAAGCATTTTCTGTCATTAATATGCATGAACTTGACAATTCACGTGCTTTGTTTTCGGAGGTATATGAAATGTATTTTGGTTCGTGTGTAACTGTATTTACAAGCAAATATGCCTGCACAAAATCACCATGTTAGCCAAAACGGAATGACTGTAGATGCAATGGAATGGATGCATTTCAGGTTACACGGGCAGTTTATTCAAGTCCGTTTGAAAACTGTCTGTAAAGATTTCGCAAATCCCTTAAAACAACTTTTGGAAACTTTAATTTTTAAAGTTATTAAGTCAACCAAACACTGCAGTTTTTAATTTCCCATTATTAATATTAAGGTCGCAGACGTTATTTATCTGACTGGTGTTCTTTTCGAAATGCTTATGAAGTTAATTCAGGGTCTTTGTATTATCAAATGTGCTACTGTATTAGTCCTTACTTTACTTCATATGGTTACTTTTTATCTGTTTTCGCATTCTCGCCGTTTTTTAATTTTCAAATCGGCTGTGTTCGTAAAAGTTAATTCACGCTGCAAGTAATGGGATCTGTTTTAGATTACACGGCAAATAGACTTGATTGCTAAAAACTGTTACCGTTTTAATATCTGTAGATTTTGTGGCTTTTTTCTTTTAATTAATTTGCTTTTGATTTTATGCTACACTAGTTTGCCATGTAGCAATTGCACTGTGCAATATTTACAATATGAGGACTGGGAAATACATTTCTGGATGTAATGTCTCTTACCGTTTGCGATAGTATTTCTCTCTAGTTCTCAGTGATTTAAATGTGACCAAGACTCCTCTACTTTGTCACAAAAAGCGGGTTTTCTAGGTGATTATTTTGGTGAGTGTCAAAATACGAATTTATGGTGTATTATTGTCAACATTCACTTTGAATTAAAAATATCTATTGCTGCAGCAAACTAATTTTGACGGCCTTTTAATTTGGCTGTGAGTAACTACATGGACGTGAATGTGCACACTGATTTGTTTTATAACTTGAGATTATTTTGTTCATCTATACACCACGGGCTTGTTCTTGGATCTTTGAGTTTGCAATGCACACATTTGATTTTTTCCTGAAGGGCAGAGTGAGTACTTCGCAATATTGATGCAATACTACCACCCCGTGGATGCAACTGTTCAGGGATTCAGTCATCAGTTAAGGAAAAAAAAAGTTTGCTTCTTTGACTGGGAATTGATCTCCATTCACTGAGCCAGAGCCTCTCGCAGTCGCAACATTCTACCACCAGAGGGCGAGAATTCAGCATGAGCAGTGCCTGCGCAGTTGGTGTTTGCAATAGGCTTGATTAATCATCAACACCTTAAAGGCAAGGAGGGTTCTTGGACTTCATTCCAACGTTTGCTCTTAATTATTTAATTAGCCCAATCATTTATGTGACCTGACATTTTAACTGTGTTTATTGCTTAGCTGATGAATGATAGTTGAAGACTGTTTTTGTGTGCTTTTATGAAACATTTAACTGGGCTAATCTAGAAGTGAACTGGCTGTGGTGTATACAATTAGCTAAATGAGCCAGGAATATATAAACACATTATAAAATCAATCAATTAATTAAATTGTCCACAATGACAGTTTTCACATACCATTACGAACCAAGATTGAATGTTTACAGGCTTTTTTTTTATTTCAAGCGGCTATCTCAATGGCATTTTAACTACGTGAAAAATGCTATTTCCATGGGTGCCAGTTGAATTCAAATTTGCAGAATGCTGCTGACTTAGAACCAAAACCAACTGACTGTGCGACTGCAGTCATGTTAACCGCTTTTCCAGAAAGCCACCGGCTTTTACATAACAGATTTAAGTGTTTATTCATTTACATAACAAATTTTGTTTTTTGTTTTTTTTTAAAAAAAAACAAAGCTTTATTGAACAGGAACAGTGTAGCATCGGGAGCCAAAGTTCTTTTTGTTTTCACTACAAAATCAACAAGCAATCCAGATTCAAGAAATCAGGCGCGGTGAGTGTAATCAATGGCTTTAATTGAGCAGTTATTGCTGCTTAATATCAAAAGCCAGCAGGCCTTGCAGCACTCCAGGACCAGGTATGGGGACCCCAACAGGGGAGCTTAAGCTTCAGATTGTACCCTGGGGTGTCAACCATGCACTCAGTCAGCACTTCAAAGCCAGTCCAACGAGGTGTACTGGGAATGTTAATATATTATCTTATATTATATTATCTAGACCAATGGTCTCCAACCCTGGTCCTGGAGAGCTACAGGTCTGCTGGTTTTTGTTTTCACCTTAAAATCAGCACCCAATTGAGACCCAAGACACCAGGTGAGTTGAGTTAACTGTGTAATCAACTGAGCTAATAGATTCCTGAAGTGCAGAGTCACTATGACAACCAGCAGACACTGTAGCTCTCCAGGTCCAGGGTTGGAGACCACTGATCTAGACAGAAGGACCATCTATCATTCATAGACTTAATGATTAGAGACCAAAATGGAACCTAAACGAACTAAACGAACACGTTTAGATTTACCAGGATTTAACTTCCCCAGCATGTTCAATTTCGCTACTAATAAGTACCTTTTACGAGCAAAAAGTACAAATTAATCTGGCTAGCAATACATAGGTTCCTAAAAGGTACTGCAGTGGCAAACGTTTGTACCTTTTCAAACACTTTTTCGTACATTTTCCTTGAGAGTTTACAATCTATTTGAACCACTGATTATTGACTGAAGCAGTTCAGGATATGTACCTTACTTAAGAGTACAACGGTGGTGCACAACCTGAGAATCTACGATCTTGCGATTATATGCTCAATTGTCTATCTCTTGTGCTATGCCGCCCGATTTAGTAAAGGGTGTCTGATCCTTTGGTGTTGCTAAATAAAACACGGTCTCCTATTTTGACAGTGATTTTCGTTAAACTGTCCTCACTAGATTGCGAACGGAACTTTTTGACGGAGCTACTTGTCCACCAGGGGTCGTCGAATTCTACATTGGAAGCTGCGTCGAGTCGAGAGCTTGTTTCACTCATTTCGCAGTGAACCCGAGAGTTAGCTACGTGATTTATTTCCTAATGAAATGACGTCTCTTAATGGCAATAACACCCGAATCCCTCGGAAAGACGGAGAAGCCATCTACCACACTACCCATTTTGGTTAGCGGGCAGTTAAAAAGGAAATGAAATAACCAAGAGAGTCGGGCGTCATTCCCCAGAAACGGGCAGTCTTTGTGCCGCAGAAATGCAGCGATGAGCGTGCGGCGCGAACCCCGTCGCAGATGTGTCCCTTAAATGTTCAATACCGCCGTTTCTGAGATACATGCAGGACAGACTGGTGGAAGGCTTCGCTCTCGGTCCAGTCACGGATTGATCAAATGTCTTTTTCACGAACGAGACTGCAGTATATCTTTTGGATACGCAAATGGCTTCTAGTTTGAGGGGTGCGCATAACAATCTCTATATTTTGGACAACAGCGAAGGGGACGGTGCTCGCGCGCTTGGCTCGCCGGAATGGATAGGTGTGGGTATCACAGGATGTTATCGGAAAAACTGGAAGACACCTGGCTTGGATGGATTCTTCACTAAGTGTCTAATATCGCTAGGAATGCTGTTCTTTCTTCTCCAGCCAGCGCTCGCGACCGAGGGTAAGAACAAATGCGGTAGGGTGTATTGCAGCTAATTTATTTGCTGAGAACGTATGACCGTTTTCATAACACCAAAAGTCATTTCTTGTTTATGCCGAAGCTATTTAGGTAAAACATTAGGCTACACCAGTGTGTTTTAGATGCCTACTTCCCGCTGCCTCACATTGTCCCCATTCTCCAGATGTGCGTAAATATCTAGCCTATCCAGGTTCCCCTTAAAGGAACTGAAAATCGATTGGTATACAGATGAACACACATATGCGCTGCAGATGGCGCGTGTGTATACATATGATAAACCAACACAGTGTTTCAGTAAGTTTTATGGGAATGATATCTTGCTTGTAGTGCTAAAATGGCTCTAGCAAACATACACCGCCGGACGTCGGACAGAAGAAAACGCTTGTGAATGCAATTGAATATCTCCAACAGAAGTTAACCGTACTGGCAGGTTTTCTTGTAAAGGTCCCTTTGTTCCAAATTGGGCCCTGAGATGTTGACACGTTAAATTCGCCTTATATTGCTTTTACTCGGTCTGGGTTTTCCGCATAATGCTGACAATTAAACGCGTCCTATTGACATTTTCACCAGAATTTAAAGAACAAATGAGTAACCTGTGACATTGACCGGCCTCGACCTAAATCTGTGTTAAAGTCTATTTCTCGTGCACAGGATCGCGGTGATTTAGGTCGCGTGGGAGTCGAGAGGGTAAAGGAATAATTGAGATTCAGGATTGAGAAATGTTTGTTAAACCGGAGGCTGCTGAACGCAGAATAACCATCAGATATTGAGGTTCAGTCGGTCGCTCCGAGGAAGTGCTGAAATTACGCGTTTTAATACATCAACAAAGTTAAAAAGACACTGCTCATGGTAGGCTATGATATGAGATTATTCCTCCGTTAAACAAGAGCGATGCTAACAGGTGTTGAATGGAAGTCTAGCTAATGAAAACACTTCAGCGTTGAGATTATGCAACCTAATGAATACTAAACGAAGAAAAGATATGTAGCGGTTGGAAATAATTTCCTTAATAATGGGGGAAATATATTTTATCAGGCCAATAGAGACGCAGCATATGCAGGATTAATAATGCTAGCCTGTAGCACATTACACACTCCATACATACAGGCTATGGGGAACTCTTGTTGTCATGGTTGCAGCTGAAGTATTAGGCTACTCGGTTGAATCACATAGGCTAGTGTTTCTACTTCCTCATTAATTGTATGACAATGACTAGTGAACCTGCAGAGGCTATTTAATGTACTTAGTATTTATTGCAACTAAAATCCGAATGCGTTTGTTTATGCTACCTGGTACGGGTCTATTTATAGATTGTTTCTGGAACTGTTTGGGGAAAGGTGCTTATTATTAAACGGGCGATGTCAGGGGTGGGGTCTGCAGGGATAAAAACAGCCCCGTGCATGTTTTAAACGTAGAGAGGCTATTGGAAGGCCAGAGTGCAATGAAGTCATGAATGATACCGTGGCACGGTCTCTATGAGTTTCATAAAACCGGGGAAATGTTTAGTGATAATTACCGCACAATCTCTTCCCCCGCACACTTTTTTTTGTTAGATATTACCATTTTTGTCCTCAAAAGACACTGCGGAGTTTGCCCGTGGTTTTAACTATGATGTTAGCCCAGTACAGACAATATACTCCTAACGACAGACTTTGCTTGAAGGTGCATTTTCCCGTCTGGATCTCGATGTCCTCGTTAAAGGGAACGGTACGTTCGCATTTAAATTGAGTCGGTTTGCAGATCTCTTATCCAGAGCGATGTCCAAAGCTTCCAGGTATCTATAAACCTGGGATATTTATTGTAGCACTTCAGATTAAATACCTTGCTTAAGGCTATGATATTGCCCCACTGAGAATAAACGCCACAACAATATTATGCAAAACCAACCTGTTCTCGGTTCATGACAGGGAGCGCCAGGTTAAGCTTTATCACATCCGGTCTTATCTGCTGGTGGCTTTGACGACTGGCCTTTCTGTTACCTACCAATTAATTTACCAAAGACGTCTCGCCCCCCCCCCCCCCAACACCATCCCCAACCCCAAACACCATCCCCCACCGCTCTCCCCTTCTCTTTCACAATTTCTTCAGCTGTAATTCGTGGAGACTGCGCTTCCTGTCCAGCCCTACTCTGAGCGTCTCCTCCCCAGATCTCTGTGGGCAGACGCGTCTCTGACACGACAACAACGATACCCTCTCTGTGACTTCCTCCAGTCCCTGGAGCCCACGGGGCCCTGTTGCTATGGGAACACGCTGCACTTAAATATGTGTTTTTTCGGCTGAGAAAATGACTAGGAGCCGACGGCGTTTTGTTGTGCGTAGCGAAAAATAAAACGGCCTACCAGCGGTTTGAATCATCATGGTTTTCCACAATATTTCTTGAGCCGCGTCTGAGCACGTCGCCTGTTCGTTCGCAGTGTTGAGAACTTGAGATACATTAGCTCTACATCTGAAGGCTAGAATTCAAAGTTATTTTTTGGTAA
The DNA here is from genome assembly GCA_039654925.1 of Anguilla pacifica. Classification (NCBI taxonomy): domain Eukaryota; kingdom Metazoa; phylum Chordata; class Actinopteri; order Anguilliformes; family Anguillidae; genus Anguilla; species Anguilla pacifica. Next base: position 10,455,398 of record CM077299.1, read on the forward strand.
TTCCAGTCTGTGCTGCCATTACCTCACACCATGTATCTCAGCTCACGCTATTTTATTCTTATTCATGCCGGGAAAGACACTTCCTGGTCCCCATTCCCTGGTGCAATTAGTCATTTTATTCGTGGCTGCTCACCAGAGTGTAACTAAAATTCTGGATAATGTTTTGTCCTTGGATGATTGATGCTATAGTCCTCAGATGTCTGGTGTGAAGAGGCTGTTAATTTGGAACATTTGGTAATTATGATTATGCATTGCGATTTAGCCTACTGCTGGTACGCCAGATAGAAACCTGCAGTATGGTAGTGTAGATGTTGGTGGGGATGAGTCCCCAGCAAAAATTTCCTTGAATCTGAAATTTTTGCTCAGTTGTTTTATCTGCACCACAAAGGTTTAAATGTGTTTCCACACCCCCTCATTGCCCTACCCACCTTTGTCTATCCTTGTCTATACAAAAATAAATAATTAAGCAAATTTGATTGGTTTAGGCTTGGAACTGGCTCCCTTCGAACGTGTATTCAAAGAATACAACAGTGTGATTTCTGCAATGTGTGTGTATGTGAACGACTAGGCTGAGAGGTATGGAGGCAGCAGAAATCCCCTGAACCACACAGCACATCCCCAGTGTAGAGAATGTGATTTGCCTGAATCCCTGCATGTGCGATTACAGCCTCCCAGGACCAAACTACACACACAAACGGATTAATGTTCATTTCATCAGGACACCAGTCCAGTGGAGCACAGCTGAAATTAATGGGGGTGGAGGAAACTGCACAGGCCAGGGTGAGCTGACAGAGCTAACACAATGGGTGTGGGTGTGTGTGTGTGTGTGTGTGTGTGTGTGTGTGTGTTCATACACTTATGCCTGGGGGAGTGGAGGTATTGGTAGCTTGTAGAACAAAGGTTAAATGTCACCCCACTGATGTTAAAATCGAAAGTACTCCCTTGGTGCATACACATGTAACTGGAAAAACGCTCACCATCTGTCAGGAGCCATGATATGGTGCTTGATCTTAATTGCCGCTGTTCGTTGCAGCGACTTTCTGTGTCTTTCCTGCAATTTCAGTGTGGTTAGTGAGAGTTTCAGTGTGGTAAGTGCAATTTTCAGTCTGGTAAGTGTGATTTCCAGTGTGGCAAGTGATTTTTCAGTGCGGCAAGTGTGATATTCAGTGTGGTAAGTGCGATTTTTCAGTGTGGTAAGTGTGGTGATTTTTCAGTGCGGTAAGTGTGATTTTCAGTCTGGTAAGTGTCATTTTCAGTCTGGTAGATGTGATTTTTCTGTCTTAAGTGTGATTTTCAGTGCGGTAAGCGCAGTTTTCAGTGTGTTAATTTTACACCATGGAAGAGCTGTACTAAGTGAGGAGCTACACCATAGCCCCTGGGTCCAAATGATGCCTCTATATCAGTCCTGTCTGGAGTTCCTCTCTGAAGATGAATTATGCATTCAGAACATTCGGTTGGCAGGAGCCAGCGAACTCACGCAGTTCCTTGCTCCAATCAGAGATCTTTCTCTTTCCGCCTGAGCGATTAAGCACTTGGTAGGGCTGACTGAACGGCCTCTGCGTGTCTGTCCTAGCAGAGCCCCTCAACTCCGTGTGGAGCTCTCGGAATATATACAATATGCATTTCCATTTAGGTACATTACGGAAAGAAAACAGAAAAGGTCGTGACTTCACAGAAGATACCTCAGCTGCGCTATTGGTTTGAGATCGTCGGACCTGCCATGTTTTATCCTTTTCGTGAAATAGATTTTAAGATTCTTGCCGTTCCCAGGGGCGGTGGAGTCGGGTCAGTCTTCCCATCAGTCCATTCCCCCCCTCCCCCCCCGAGCGGCGGTCTTCCTCCTTCTGCCTTGATCTCGGTCACGCGTCTTGCGTCCGACCGAGGCGAGCCGGCTCCTAATTAGCTTCACCAACCATCTGTCCCGATTATGGCGGCACGTATAGGCCCAATGCAGATTGCTGGCGGTTCACTGGGCGAGAGGGCGCGCAATCTATGATACGCGAGCGGGGGCGATCCCGCTCCCAGCAGCCCATGCGTCACGGTTACTGGCGATGGACGCATAGCGTTAGGCGTTAAGTGTTAATTAAAATCCAGTTCATGGGAGTCCATTAGTGTCAGTCGTGCTCTACCGGAGTGAAATGGTAGAGTACCAACCAGTATAGATCTAACATTGAGAAGTTTATGGTCTCGTGACTACAGGGATCCTAGGAGACATAGTACATGCATGTATGGAGAGACTGTGCCCTTGATTCGAACATCATTTGTTCTTTATTTTCACTCACAATGAACACCAGTCTTAAGTGTTTTGTTCTCGCCAACACAGTTCAGCAAGCTTGCCAATGTGTGCTACTGAAGATTAGCTGTCACTACTGCTGGGGTTTATTTTAAATCAGACTCAAGTGTTTGAGAAAACTTCATTGTGATGAATAAGGAATAATAATTCAGCGTAAGTCGACTGAGGTAAACTCACGCACTCTTTTTGTGGAAAGTGGAAAACAAATCTCTGCTTCAGCCGAAATGGCAAAATGATTGACATTCTTCGGTTGTGCCTGGAATAACCGTTACACGGTTGTGTCAGTTAGTGGCTTGAGATTAACGTTGGAAACTAGGCCCAGTAACATATCCTCTACAGGGATTACATTCGCTCCTGTTCCTTGCTGTAATTGTAAATTGTAAATGAAGATTTTGATTTTTTGAAGAGTTGCCGAGGAAGCCTTGGGGTCCTGTGACGATCCCCAGTGCATTCTGGGATAGACAGGCGTTACGGCAATGACGAAGGCGAGACCCGTAGGCTTCCTTGTCCGCTGGTGCAGATGGTCTGTGGACGCTCCTCCAACACCCCTACAATTATTAGCATGCAAATGAGATGAAGTGTCACATGACAACATTCTTTTACATTGGCGGATGAACCGTTATAATGATTGGCTCTCTGACTCCATACTGGTAGTGTGCAGATATATGTCTCCGGTACACACTGCTATTGTGCAGGTATATGTCTGTGGTACATACTCCTAGTGTGCAGGTATATGTCTGTGGTACATACTGCTATTGTGCAGGTATATGTCTGTGGTACATATTCCTAGTGTGCTGGTATATGTCTCTGGTACATACTGCTATTGTGCAGGCATATGTCTGTGGTACATACTGCTATTGTGCAGGTATATGTCTCTGGTACATACTGCTAGTGTGCAGGTATACGTCTGTGGCACATACTCCTAGTGTGCTGGTATATGTCTGTGGTACATACTGCTAGTGTGCAGGTATATGTCTCTGGTACATACTGCTATTGTGCAGGTATATGTCTGTGGTACATACTGCTAGTGTGCTGGTATATGTCTCTGGTACACACTGCTATTGTGCAGGTATATGTCTGTGGTACATACTGCTATTGTGCAGGTATATGTCTGTGGTACATACTGCTAGTGTGCAGGTATATGTCTCTGGTACATACTGTTAGTCGCAGGTATATGTCTGTGGTACATACTGCTAGTGTGCAGGTATCTGTCTGTGGTACATACTGCTAGTGTGCAGGTATATGTCTGTGGTACATACTGCTATTGTGCAGGTATCTGTCTGTGGTACATACTGCTAGTGTGCAGGTATATGTCTGTGGTACATACTGCTAGTGTGCAGGTATATGTCTCTGACTCCATACTGCTAGTGTGCAATAATGGTAGTTCTAGTTGATCAATAATTTATTTCTCATACCTTTTTAATGTGAAACTGCTACACAGTGTTCTCTCATCCTGTGTGTTACTCTTGTGTCCCGACGTCACCTTTCTTTGCAAAAAAAGAGGGAGATTAAAATGGGAAAACACAATTAGCACCGTCTCAAATCTCACCCCATCTCTGGCTGAGGGATTAGCTGGCAGTCGTTGGCCCGTCATTTCACGGTGGAATTTTTTGTCCCGGCGGCAGCGCTTCCGCTGAAAGCGTCTTCGTCGCTGTTTGTCACTTTTTGCGAAACCTGTTAAAAAACGGCGGGTTGGCTCACGCGCCGAGCGCTTCCTCACAGGCCTCCCTTTTAAGATCCGCCGCGGCGGCAGAGTCGGCGCGAACCGCTTTCCAGAGCGTTTGCCTGACGTCGAGGTCGGGGGTCGGCGGGGCAGCGTCGAACCCGGGCTCACTCGCCAACATGTCCGCCAACCCTAAGCCAATGGCATCACGCTTTTTTTTTTTATTGCAGGTGTGACTGCAGCTGCACAGAACACTAATCTAACAAAAGCCCCCCCCCCCTTCAGTAACCCCCCCCCTCCCATTACGGCTTAGCGCCAGGAGTTGGGTGGCGGTTACGCACAGTGGTTTTGGCTCATCGGATTGTGTTAATCACATAATAAACCCTCAGACTGAAGGCCCGGCTCATCTGGGCGATTAGGCCTAACTCGATTGGACGATAGACCAAGTTCATTTCCTGATTGGCTCTCGTCAAGGACCGAAGCGGGCGAGCGCGAGTCCACTTTTACATTTCGCGTCGTTCGGACGCGTGGCAGACGCTCTCACCCGGAACAACTTGCGCGGCCTGCCTCCCTCGCGCGCGCTCTGCTTGTTCACCGAGACGTTTTTTCTGAAGAAAGGCGGTGGTGGTACGTTCTGCGCTGCTCAAGGCTCCGGTGGAAGTGCCTCCTCCTCGCTGTTGAACTCGCAACCTCCGGGTTACAATCCCGTTTCCCTGACGGCGGTTCCGCGCCGTCGCCCGGTCTCGAAACGAAGACGTCAGCCGCTTCGGTCGATCGCGGCACTTCAGGTCACGATCCCCCCCCCCCCCCCCACCCCCCACCCCCGTCGGTCCTAAATCCCCATTTGTCGAGGGGATAGCGGGCGACACGTCCGCAGGGGGGGGGGGGGCGGAGTCCATCGCGAGCGATCGCCGTTTGTCCGATCCAATCGTTTCGGAACGCGGGACGGGCAGACGGGGGGGGCCTGTCATCCCGGCGCTTTTCGCGATGAAACCGAGGGGCGGTGTCGGCGGCGACCGGGGGGAGGGGGGGGGGGCCGTGTCGCGAACGCGTTTCCTGTTCGCTCACAGAATGAGGCTTTGCCGCCCCCCCCCCCCCCCCCCCCCCCGGGAAACGGGTGATGGAACGGAGAGATGGATCCCCGGCTCCGGGACGGGGGGGGGATGTGACTTTGAGCGATGGTGACATTTACGCTTCTCGGAAAATTGCGGCGGGGGGGGGGAAGGGGAGCGCCGATCGGCGGGGTTACGTGAGGAGCTTGCGGCGAATGTCGTCACCGCGCTGCTGGGATCGATAAAGTTTTCGCGGCCCGATACCGCTGGAGCTCGGTCTGTTACACCGAGAGAGGTGACCGAGCCTTTCTCTGGGGGGGGTGACGTAGCTCAGGAGGTAAGACCGGTTGTCTGGCAGTCGGAGGGTTGCCGGTTCGATCCCCCGCCCTGGGGCGTGTCGAAGTGTCCCTGAGCCAGACACCTGACCCCGAACTGCTCTGGTGAATGAGAGGCATCAGTTGTAAAGCGCTTTTGGATAAAAGCGCTATATAAATGCAGTCCATATATAAATGCAGTCCATTTACCATCTTTGTGATCACAGTCTTCACATTTCGCACCAAACCTGTCTGAGATGGTGACAGGAGTGACTGATATCCAGAAGGCCTGCATTTGTGTCTCTGTTTTAGCTACACAGCGGATGTTTTTGTCCAAAGAAACTCACTAAAAGGTGCGTTTAACATGGTTTCAAAACCAACACAGGTGGAAGATACAGGTTCGGAATGTAAGACCTGCCCCGTATTTTGTCTACCAATCGCCTGGATTTGCTAAATTTGCACAATTCTTCAGCCAGGAGGTAGAACTAATTAGTGAAATTGGCTGGCTGAGTTCATGGGTGGAAGAAAAACATGGCAGGACTTTTACTTTCTGACCCCCTGGACTTTCCACCTCTGAAAACCACCTTTAGGGCTGAGTAAAACTTCAACTGTATTTTTCCAAATACGAGACATTTGACATTGACCATTCATGCTGCCGTATCCCCAATATCAGGAAGTGGGAGAGTAAATGTCATAAATGTCCAAGTAATTTAAGACTTCAGTAGTCATGTGACAGGACCTGCAGTTTTACGGGAGAGCACACATTCAGCTGTTAGCTCTGTCAGCTCACCCTGGCCTGTGCAGTTTCCTCCACCCCCATTAATTTCAGCTGTGCTCCACTGGACTGGTGTCCTGATGAAATGAACATTAATCCGTTTGTGTGTGTAGTTTGGTCCTGGGAGGCTGTAATCGCACATGCAGGGATTCAGGCAAATCACATTCTCTACACTGGGGATGTGCTGTGTGGTTCAGGGGATTTCTGCTGCCTCCATACCTCTTAACCAAATCATTTACACACACTCACATATACACAAACACACAGACTCACAGACACACACACACACACACACACACACACTCACATATACACAAACTCACAGACACACACACACAATCTCGCTCAAGCAAATACATGCACACACACGCACACATACACACACATACACACACACACACACACACTCACAGGCGCACACACACACATACTCACAGACACACACACACACAATCTCACTCGCTCACACACACGCAGACACTCACTCGCAAATGCTCACACAGACACGCACACACACACACACACACACACACAGACACGCACACACACACACACACACACACACACATGCGCACACACGTACACACACACATACACACTCACACATGCTCATACATACACACATACAGGCACATACACACACACACATGCTCACACACACACACACTTACACACTGACACACACACACACACTCACACTCACACACACCTCAGACATGGGGGGCATGATCATATGAGGGCTGAGGGGGTGGTTTAGGGTGTTAGGTGATAATAAGATTCTGCACATACATACACACACACACATGCTCACACACACACACACTTACACACTGACACACACACACACACACACTCACACTCACACACACACACACCTCAGACATGGGGGGCAGGATCAGATGGGGGCTGAGGGGGTGGTTTCGGGTGTTCGGTGATAATAAGATTCTGCACATACAGTGCACAGAACGTCCCCTTCTCACAGAGACGTTTTAATGCCTTGATAAATGACTCTTTTTGTATTCATACTCTCTTCCCTGTTAAAATAAGATTTACTATAGTGCAGGTTTTCCATCGAATTAATATTACTTCCCTAACAAAGTGGGCAGAGTAACTAATTGGATTTTTTAAAATTTAGGTCATCGTAGCACTGGAGCGGTTTTTTTTGTGTGGTGTGGACCGAACACTCCGCTTTAAAGCCACTTTCACAGCACGGATAATTCCCCTCCTGTTTCACTCCGTTTCTTTCGAACGCATGTACTTTCCCTGAAGGACAAGACACAGGAAAAATCGGTTCCCTCTGTGCAGAAATATCTCCCCTTTTGTGTAACGGTCTGTGTAGCATGTCCCCCCTGTTCCCGGGGGTATTTTATTGGTCGCCCACCCCCCCCACCCGGGGTGAAAATCTGTGTGAAATGTCTCGCATGAGCCCGGTTACTGCTAGATTAACTGCTGTCTCATCGTGTCGCGAAATGTGGAGGGGGCTCCTGCGGAGGTGCTTGTTAAGGGACAGCGGAGTCCGTGAGCGCAGTTTATGTTCAGCGATCTGGAGAACGGCGGGTCAGTATGTGGCGTAACGTCGGCCTCGAGCTGCATGTGCATTATGCCCCTTGTATCAGCACAGCGGCCTGTGAGATTCGGCACTGGGCGCTGCTTGTGTAGCGTCCTTTTTCAAGGACACTGCAAAGGTCAATGAAGAGAATGCAGTACAGTGATCTCACATAGGCACGCAAACACACACACGCACGCAGACACACACGCATGGTCACACACACACATACACACACACGCACATACACACACAATGAATGTCTCTTACTGGTAAATATGAATACATAATCCATAAGCCATTAATGGATGCGTATCTTATAATGGCAACCAAACTAAAAAGGATCAAATTAATTGTGTTAAATTACCGTAAGCCAGCACAACAAAAACCAACCTGTGTAAGCAATATTCATCTTATGTCGGCAAAATTTTACAAATGAGAAATGCTGTAAGCTTTGTGCCGCCATGTCACACGATTAGACATCGTACAAAGGAAGAGAACAGGTTAACATTGGCAGGAAGAGGCTGTGTGAAGACAGGACTGCATGCTCAGCAGTCAGGTTTTACTGTACGGCAACACTTTTCTCATTAAAAAAAATGTATTTTTTAATTAATTTTTTTTCTATAAATTTAGTTCCCAACATGGCAGTGCATATGTCCAATTCTCCCCCTGATTTGTAACGTCCGCTTATCTGAGAGGAACCTCACTGGCGATTCCAGAGTTTGGAGTTCCAAACTCAGCTCACACAGAGTAGGGTCAGAGGAAGACCTGTTGTATGATATGCAGTCTGCGGATTCCAGAGAGCAATGAAACGCGGACCCCGACTCAGTTGAACCCTCTCATACAGGAGGTAACGCTATTGCCAATTGCACGTCACCCTACGGAGCTAGCAGCAGAAGCTACTGGCACGGTCCAGATTCAATGCAAAGCATTCGTGCAGCACAGCGTGAGCTAGGCTGCTTATTGAGGTTACACTCAGCAGAATGCTTTTCACAAAATGCCGTGAGGCAGAGCTACACTTGCTATTGCAAATGTGCCGTTAGCCTCATCCGAGCTGATCAGAGATGAATCTAATTGGATCAAAATATGTAATGTAAAAATACACTCGTGTCCAAGAACTTCAGTATCCAAGCAACAGCTGATTCATGTATCACAGGAACATTAATTAGGATAGAAATGATAAAAGCAGAGTGTTTAATTTCAATCAAACTGCATTTTAAATGATGTTTTGTGTTTGTCCTTTTGATACACGCGGTTAGGAAACACTGATGTATTCAGGGTGTCAAAATAATTGTTTCCCTAAATGAAGGTTGTTTACATGGTCGAACCTCTCGCTGATGGCTGGGTTTTTGTCCTGTCGTATATTTGGCAAGTGATTAATGCAGTGTGGTGTATGTAGTCAGACAGAAAGCTGAACTTTCTCGAAGGTGTCTTCCTTTCAACGGTAAACTTGATGATGATGATGATGATGATGATGTCATTAGCATGCGGTTGGAACCTCAGTGAAGGCTTCGGGCTTCGACCATTTCGGTCCCCGTGTTCCGATCAGCGGGCGATGGGCTCCCCCTTTCTTGAGTTTGGTACCTCCCATGGTTTCTTCCGATATAGCATTACATGTGACGCCCGGTGATTTTTGTCTGATGTTTGCATTGGAACATTCCATATGTGTTTATAAGAGGAGACCTGATACCATTCACATGTCTTCAGTTTGTAATTCTACAAAACTGTGTTTGTCAGGATTACTCATTCCTGATACTATGTGGTGGATAATGTTGCATATGAGAAATGTGTCGACTTATTACTAATAATATTTATTTTGAAAGATTTTGTAATATTTTAAAATATTTATTTTGAATTGTCTAATTTCCTTGGGACTAAGGAAAGGGTGTCCGGTCTTATCCGTAAAGGACTGGTGTGTGTGTGCAGGTTTTTTGTTTTAACCCAGGACTATAACGCCTAAATAGAAGACTTTAGCGGTCTGTCTTTATCAGTTAAATCGTGCTATTCTGTCTGCAACATTTTCGTAGCTAACTGTAAAACAGGGCCGAACTTGTAAAAATCAATTTAGATAAGAGGTCCTCTCCCAATTAAGACATAACAATGGCACACGGTGTCATTGATGCAAAGCACCACTCTTATGTAGCACCCCCCCCAGTTTCAGCCACTTGCCTGCTAATAGCTCCCTCCTGTGTAGAGTCTTCAGCCTGAGTGAGTGAGTGAGTGAGAGTGTGAGTGTGTGAGCGCACGAGTGTGTGTGTGTGTGTGTGTGCATGCGTGAGTGTGAGTGAGTGAGTGTGTCAGTGAATGAATGAGTGAGTGTATGCTTGTGTGTGAGAGCATGTGCATGTGTGAGTGAGTGCGTGTGTGAGAGTGTGTGTGCGTGTATGTATGAGTTACAAGCCAGGTCCATGAAGTGCTTCGCATCTAAAAACAGTTTATAATGTCAATGTGTAAAAGAACTGTGGCTTTTAAATAGTCACAGATTGAGCTTTCATGCAGTCTTAACATAATTATGCCATTTCAGTGATCTGGACAGTGTGCCAAAATAATTTCTGAACATGTCTTTCTAAAACACATCTGAATGCTGTTTTTGAAAAGCTCTTGCTCAGCGTGCCTCTGTTTTAATCTGTGAGTGCGTTGAAAAACGCCTGTGCAAAATCAGAGATGTCACCGCGGTCCCTGAAACGGCAGTTTGAAACAACCTTTTTATTATGCCTCGGAAGATTAAGGGTCGGGCAAGACCACTTTCAGGGCTGATGTAAATGTAGAAAGACTTGTTCCTGAGATTGTGACACCCCGCCCCCATGCCGTGTTTGGGGGGGGGGGGGGGGGGGGGGGTAGCAGAGCTCTGGCTGTGGCCTTCATGGCTTCCTGCCAAAAAACAGTGTGAGAATTTTCAGAACCACGGAGCGACTCCTCCCCTAACTAAACACCTCCCCCCCACACACCCCCAGCCCCCCTGGAACCGCCACACACCCCCAAAAGCTGTGATCAAGGCCTATAAAGAGACTTCTGCGTGTCCATCAACTGTCAGAAACAGTACACTTTCCCATGATCCTCTCCTCATCACGCCTGTGGGTTTTAGAGCTTTACTCTGCAGGTCTGGGGAAGCAAAGGGACTTCCTTCGTAGATTAGTGTCTTTCCTTTGATTGTCACGGTCACCCGTTCGCCGGTAGCGATTCCGAACGGCGTGCGGAGATTGAGGAGTAGCCCCTCCCCCCATCGTCCGCCATTTTGTTTCACATTCAGAAGTCAGAATCCGAAGCCTTTTCAACATACGCCTCTCGTCGCAGTGCCTTTTCAAAGGTGGGCATCAAAGGGGTCCCCGTTTCATCTGCTTACTGCCTATACTAATCTTACTTCAGAAGGCGCTCAAGGTTTAAGGAGTCCTAGTTCTCGTTCGATAAACATGGTCTTGAGATTCTTGTAGGCAATTCAGAAAGTCATTTAGTGCTCAGTGTTCATCAGACAGTCCTTGTATGTGTTTATGTTTAGATGTATAACGGAAGATTCTGGACGTGGATGGCTGCTTCATGGACGTTTTAATGGAATCCTCGATCCTGTGGAATTTCTCAGCAAATGGCCATGAATTAGCTCTCTCTGTCTAATGTCCTGCTTTGAGTTTGGAAATTAATGAGTCGTCTCTGGGTAGGCTGTACAAAGTTCAGAGATGACTCGCTTCTTTTGAGGAGAGAATCAAAGAAATCTCCTTTGATATGGAGCCAGTCGAAATCAAATTGTCACAGTTTTATTTGTATGGAAGAAAAAGAGCAAAAATCAGGGCTGAACCCCCAAATAGCAAGCACTATGAGGTAAAAATAAAAAAATAATAACAACTCCCCATCGGGGAGATAAAACCTCAACCGGTGGAGAGTATTATCTCCCCAATGGTAAGAAATCTCACGAGGAACCCAGCTATAGAGGGGGAGCCCATCTTCCACTGGCCGAGCTAGTGTAAATTAAGACCAGTGTACTGATGCAGACTGTGGAATGTTTTTCAAATCACGAAATGATTCATTAATATGTCCATAAAATATCTCTCTTTGCAAAATATCATCTTCAACATCATCAGAGGAGCAAAAAAAAAAGGATTCTCCAGAGCAGAATTGCATGTACTCCTCTTCATAAATTTTGCATGGATTTTTAAAAAAACATCTGCGAAACATGACTTGCGCGCACATCTTTGCTCAGACTGAGAGAGAGTGAGCCTCTGGAGGTTTTCCTCCTAGTTGTTAGTTTAGGCTCGGAGACACCGTCTGCGTTTGGGACCAGGAGTCAGCCCTTTGAACGCCCTCTTTGGAGAGTAGGTTTTTTTCGAATGTTCTTTTCTCAAAATTCCAAGTCAGCATTCTAGAACCCCGTTGCATTCAATAACCAGTAGCGATTGTTACATCAGCAGTAGAATGTTCAGTTAAGGACATTCTAATCAAATATTTGTGACCTCACAACTTAACGGGTTAATGGGGCTGTGATTGGCTGCGGCACTACGGGTGGCAAAGTCAAGGGCATCAGAGGTTTTCTCAGGACCTGCCTGCTGAAGAATTCTCTCTGTTTAACTTACAGGCAGCGGATAGCGAGTGAAAATTAACTGCCCGTCCTGCTTTGTGGCATAAGCACAAGAGAATGTAGTTCCCTTCCTCAATAATGCCAGCAATGTTGTTAATAGTTAATGACTACTGTAGAATATATGATGCAAATCCGGAAGAGCTTGTGCACTTATCTATTGTCAAATCATTATTATTATTAGTAGTAGTCGTAGTAACAGTAGTATTGTTGTTATTATTATTATTATTATTATTATTATTACTATTGATTTTATCTTAACAAATAAACATTTGAAGTTTCATTTGCAGCCCCATCTTGTGACTTTAACCTCCCATCAGGAAACCTGAGATCTGAGTTCAGCTGCGCAGTCACGCAGACCTGAGACAGTGATCTGAGTTCAGCTGCGCAGTCACGCAGACCTGAGACAGTGATCTGAGTTCAGCTGCGCAGTCACGCAGACCTGAGACAGTGATCTGAGTTCAGCTGCGCAGTCACGCAGACCTGAGACAGTGATCTGAGTTCAGCTGCGCAGTCACGCAGACCTGAGACAGTGATCTGAGTTCAGCTGCGCAGTCACGCAGACCTGAGACAGTGATCTGAGTTCAGCTGCGCAGTCACGCAGACCTGAGACAGTGATCTGAGTTCAGCTGCGCGGTCACGCAGACCTGAGACAGTGATCTGAGTTCAGCTGCGCAGTCACGCAGACCTGAGACAGTGATCTGAGTTCAGCTGCGCAGTCACGCAGACCTGAGACAGTGATCTGAGTTCAGCTGCGCGGTCACGCAGACCTGAGACAGTGATCTGAGTTCAGCTGCGCGGTCACGCAGACCTGAGACAGTGATCTGAGTTCAGCTGCGCAGTCAGACTGCGCCTGATGCTGCACGTGACTGTCCTGAGAAGGCTGAACGTCACGCTGTCCTCTGATTGGGCGCTTTAAATGGTGCTGCTTGATTACACAGCTGTCATGTAGACCAGCAGCTGGCTACAAGACATCGGGCAGAGATGCTAATGTGTGGCATTAAGCAGATTTTACGGTGATTTCTTGTGATGATGCTGGCGAGAATCCTGCTTTTATGTAAATTTGCAGACAGGACTTTACCCAAAGGGTCAAAGGGCAACGATTGCGGCTATTTATTCACTCCCTGTTTGAGAACATTGGCTGAGCAGCTATCACAGTTCTCATTTTAATTCGTCTTTGTGTCCTAAGTGGCATAGGGAATGTTTAGCCATTAGCTACTTGTAGTTTCCAGAATGTGGTGGAATTGGTTTGTTTTCATGACTTTTGGCGAGGGGACAAAATCCCAGTCACCAATAGGGTCGGAATTTACAACTAATAATCATGGTGCATATCTGTGAATGATGATATTTTGCACAATCAGATAAAGTTATTACTACATTAATAAAATAAAATGGTTATCTGAAAACATGTATTTGGTTTTGAAACTTTTATGGTTGGATACACTTTCCCCTTGGCTTTTCTCCTTCCTCTTGTTTGTTGTCACCGTTCATTTTCAGTTTCAAAGTTTGACTTAAATCTCACTATAAAATATGCTGTGCTGTTGTGAATATGCAAAGCATGTCAAACTGATGCCTCTGTTGCATCCACTGAACTATTTGAAAGAACTTAAATTGTTCAAAAATAGATGTTCTCGTTTTTTCATGTCAAGGATGCCATAAAATGATCTTTATCACTCGGAAGCATTTCGTTTTCTCTTAAAATCAAAGCTCTCAGTAGAGAGTAGACTTGAGAAAGTCAGCCATGCCAGTTAGCCATGAATGACTGTGTTCTGGAGCCACCTCCCATGACCCTACATGTAGAACCTTGATTGGCCAATTAGCGAGCAGCTGATTACCAGTGAGCCAATCATGGCGGGAGAGAGCTGCTTGCAGAATGTTCGAGTTTCCTTGTAGAGTCAGCAAAACAGCGGAAAATGTACAGACAGCACTGAATGCGTTCACCCTCTAGATCAGGGGTGCCAAACTCCAGTCTCGGAGGGCTGCAGTGTCTGCTAGTTTTCGGTGTGTCTTAGCATCGGTGATTAATGTAAGTCATCGATTGGATAGAGTCCACACACCTTGTTCTCAAGGCCTTAACTGGCTTCTGATTGAAAGGAAAGCACAAGTACCTGCCCACACTATGGGCCTCCAGGACTTTCATAAACCCTGCTCTAAAACAAAATGGGAGCTGTCCTAGAAGGCAAATTTGCAGAGCTTACACATAAAGGCTTAAGTATAAACAGGGATATGTGGCTAGGCTCATGCGTCTGAATAGTAATATTGAATATTACGTCTACTCCAGCTATTTTCAGCATTTAAAAAGATCTCCACTAGTACTTCCCTATTGCACCCATTACATTATAATTACATATGTCTTCTATGGAGAGCAAAGTGTGGACAGAGCTTGACCTGAACATGTCTTTTTACCTTGGACTGTCCGATCGAAGCTTCTCTGCCTTCCGGACAGTTCCGTCTATGCACATTCGGAGCGAAAGATGGCTAGGCTCGTGTGTCTTAGGCTCGTAGCAATTCGCATACCACAAACACCAGCAATAACTGGCAAGTGGAGTAGTTGCTAGCTCTGGTTAGCTGGGGGTCATTTGGGTTGCCATCTGCAGAGTGTACAGTTTAGCCTACTTCCCTGCTTGGCAAGCTGTTTTTGCTCTTGGGTGCCAACTACTATGAGGAAAACATTTGTTCTGACAAAAGCTTTTCAGCTCTGAACATTTTCTGGACAGCTGCTCTGAGTCCAGTAAGATCTTTAATTAGAAAAGAATTTGTCAGGAGTTAAGAGACTTGCTAAAAGGAATGCTGTATGGAAATATAGTACATTTTGGCATTGGTGCTGATAAGCATGCAAACAATGTGTCTTCCTTCACAAAGGTTTCACTTATCATGGAACACTGAATGCACAGTGTTCTAACCACTTATGCCAGCAACTGGTATCCATCTGTGAAAAGGAACAATAGACCCCCATTGGTTCGTAACAGCGGCCTGTGGCGCGGTTGTGTTTTTAGCAGAGCCGTTCCTGCTAATTTTCCATCGGCCTGTGATTAGCCTGCGCGCTGTCGCGCTGCGTCTGACTGCGTGTTGCCTGGCAACCTTGTCGTTTGAGAGCACGTGAGCAGGAAGCGGGCATTGCGGTGCCAAGCAGCTTAAATGTTTTAGTCTTTTTTTTTTATTATTCTTTTTTATAAACGGTGAAAATGGCTGAAAGAATCCTCAAAACTTGGATTTGTAAAAACAAAACAGGACAAAAATCACCCCCCCCCCCTTCCCAGCACCTTGTGGTGGACTTTAAGGTAACATCTCCCATCTGTTCTGGCCCCCCATTGGAGGAATGAACTTCCCACTGCAGTCAGAACAGAAGAAACCCTGCCCATCTTCCCACTGCAGTCAGAACAGCAGAAGCCCTGCCCATCTTCCCACTGCAGTCAGAACAGCAGAAACCCTGCCCATCTTCCCACTGCAGTCAGAACAGCAGAAACCCTGCCCATCTTCCCACTGCAGTCAGAACAGCAGAAACCCTGCCCATCTTCCACTGCAGTCAGAACAGCAGAAACCCTGCCCATCTTCCACTGCAGTCAAAACAGCAGAAACCCTGACCATCTTCCCACTGCAGTCAGAACAGCAGAAACCCTGACCATCTTCCCACTGCAGTCAGAACAGCAGAAACCCTGCCCATCTTCCCACTGCAGTCAAAACAGCAGAAACCCTGACCATCTTCCCACTGCAGTCAGAACAGCAGAAACCCTGCCCGTCTTCCCACTACAATCAGAACAGCAGAAACCCTGCCCATCTTCCCACTGCAGTCAGAACAGCAGAAACCCTGCCCATCTTCCCACTGCAGTCAGAACAGCAGAAACCCTGCCCATCTTCCACTGCAATCAGAACAGCAGAAACCCTGCCCATCTTCCCACTGCAGTCAGAACAGCAGAAACCCTGCCCATCTTCCCACTGCAGTCAGAACAGCAGAAACCCTGCCCATCTTCCAGCACAGACTGAAGACTCTGCGCTTCAGATTGCACCATGGCTCCTCTGACCTCCTACAGACATCCTTTCTTTTTCTCTTTCTTTCTGTGGCTTTCCTTTTGGTTAATGTTACAGGCATAGCTGTGCCTGTCTGGTTGTACCTTCTTTTGTTACAACACAAATGGTTGTTTTTGATGGTTTAGATTACACTTATTGATTATAAAAGGCCCCTGTGCTTTCTTGGTGCTGCTATATTTTTGGATTCCTGAGATTAACACAGACGTTCTACGCTACTCCATGTCGCTCTGCTATATGATTGATTGTAATGTAATACCCTTCCAGTCAGAGTGAAAATGAGCTATTTAAATTGGCACAAGAAAATGCACTTTTTGTTATGACAATAACCAAAGTGTATCATTGTTGCATTGTTTTAATAACATAAACATGGATAGTGTGTCATGTAAAATATAATAGAAAAAAATGGGTGAATAGTGAAAACAGAAGATAGTCACACACAACAGTCTGTGTTTACAGTAATATTTATTCATGTACTATACGTTGTAAAATTGTAAATTTTTGTGTCAGAGAATGTGACTTAACTTATTTTTAATTGTGCTCACAAGTCGGAGGATTTAATAATAAAAGTTTTCATTCAAACATGAGACGTATTGTGAGCCTTCACATTTCCTCGCATAAAGTGCATGTTGTTATAGTCTTTGCTTTGTTCTACACCCCCTACAGGCCTGGAGAAACATTGCAGTGACTTTCTCTTTTGAGCAGTGACAGCGGTTGGCTGTATCTGTTCAGTGTTTTTCTGGCTCAAAATCAGGCAAAGGTGGTATCTGAAGCAAAATGGCACCAGGGTTATACACCAATGCATTGCCTGAATCTTCTCTGATTCCTATAAGAGACATTTGGTGGAACCCAATTAACTTTAGTTTTACTGAGTTGGAATCCTTTGCCTTCGCAGGAGAGCGACATTTGTGATCCCCTATATGCAAATTAGGGTGGATGTGCAGGGGTTAAACCCCAGTCACAAATCCAAGGGTGCGTGTGTAGTCTAAAACTCATCCAATTCATTTAACTCATTTAACCCAATTAACTTTAGTTTTACTGAGTTAGAATCCTTTGCCTTCTCAGAAGAGCAGAATTTGGGATGGTATTCAAACCCCAGCCACAATTGCTAGGCTGCATACTGGTTCCCTCTGGAAGGTAAACATTGTGCCATGTGCTAGATCAGCAACCAACCAGAAAACCTTCTCTTGCCACAACTGAAACACAGGCAGAAGGATGGAATACAAGAATATTAAGTTTTCACCTCCATTTTGCATTTCGAAAATACATATTTGAACTCAGCTGAAATGTAAACGGCCATTTTGGCTCACTTTTGGGAAGGCGCCTTTTGTTTCAGGTCTGATGTCTGAACTGCAAGTCACTGGCAGGGAAAAGGAAATGGAATGAATTTGTTTCCTTCCTCCCGGGGCCGAAATCGTTTTTTGGCCGCTGCTCACCTTGGCGCTGACGTGCTGGCACCACCTTCGGAGCCTCTGCCCGCCGCGCCGCGCCGCGCCGCCAACCTTTAGAATCTTTGAACTTTGATTAACCGCGAAGCGTCACGTCCCTGCCTACACTGCCGATGCCCTTTCTAGAATGTTCCGAACGGGAGCCCCCCCCGGTCGACTCGGAGCGCTCGGACTTGCGACGGCGGGTCTCGGCGGGCGAGCCGCGTTCCCAGCGGAGCCGAAACGTTTCGCCGCGGCTTCACCGCGGCCAGGTCAGACCGGACCCTCCTCTTCCTCTCTTGGCCTGTCGCCTCTCCCGCGGCGCCGTGGGGGAAGTGAACGCCGCGCGGTCCGTCGTACGTTTGACCCGCAGGCTTTGACCCCGCGGTTATCTCCTCATTACCGCCATTACGCTGTCACTCCGTCGCACCCCGTTTCTCCATGGCGGGGCCACGCAAAATTACAGAATGTACGGGTCAGCCCATTGGCTTACTTTCCGCAGGGCAACTGTCAGTCATCCGACAGGAAGTCCCAAGATGAACAAAATCCTGACAGCTGCCGTTTTCTTTCTTTCTTTCTTTCTTTTTCTTTCCTCCTTCCTTCCTTCCTTCCTTCTCCCCCCTTGTGAATGTGTTGCGCCATCACCTCAGTCAGCCCTGTCACCTTCTGCTTTCTGTTCCGGGAAGAGACGTGGTCTCCATGAAGGTGATAAATTGACGCTGAGCCACCTCGACAGCGTGGGAATAGCTCAGCGTTTCACGACTTGCTTTTCGGGCGGCCTTGCACTGAGCGCGCTCAGTCAGCGCGCTTTGGTTCTGCTCCTGAGAGGAGATCCAGGCTCGTTACTCTTATGGTAGTCTTTGTTGTATCTTGCACTTCTGTGTTATGTTCATGGTGGAGGGACAGGAGGAAAGACGCTACTGGGAAATGCCAGCTGCACATGATGCTTCTCTCAGGTATTCCTAGGTAGGGTTTTGCGTAATGGTCCAATTGCTGTAAATGATTGATTATGAAGAAATGTAATGTTTCCCCTGGTCTTGAATATCCAATCATGCTGAAGCTGCAAGGCTCATCGTCATCTCCATTGTCCATCCAGGAGAACACGTTGTCCTCCAAAGCATGTGATGTCACCCCTGGTCATTTTCACACTGCGGCCGACGAGTTGGACTTGCGGAGACAGAGGGCGCTTCATGTGGGGGTGGGCACAGGGGGCCACCGGTCTGCAGTGGGACAGGCATGAGCCTGATTTGAGTTATGCTTCAGTTTTTCAGTTGGAAAAACGGAAACCTTTAACAGATACCAGACTAGAACACTAGAACAGTGCCTCAACGGATACCAGACTGTGGGGCCCATCCATGCACTAGAACAGTGCCTTAACAGATACCAGACTGTGGGGCCCATCCATGCACTAGAACAGTGCCTTAACAGATACCAGACTGTGGGGCCCACCCATGCACTAGAACAGTGCCTTAACAGATACCAGACTGTGGGGCCCATCCATGCACTAGAACAGTCCCTTAACAGATACCAGACTGTGGGGCCCATCCATGCACTAGAACAGTGCCTTAACAGATACCAGACTGTGGGGCCCATCCATGCACTAGAACAGTCCCTTAACAGATACCAGACTGTGGGGCCCACCCATGCACTAGAACAGTCCCTTAACAGATACCAGACTGTGGGGCCCACCCATGCACTAGAACAGTGCCTTAACAGATACCAGACTGTGGGGCCCACCCATGCACTAGAACAGTGCCTTAACAGATACCAGACTGTGGGGCCCACCCATGCACTAGAACAGTGCCTTAACAGATACCAGACTGTGGGGCCCATCCACACGCTAGGACAGTGCCTCAGCCCAGCAGATGTGAAAATGAGGCCTTTGATAGGTAGACTAGGAGCTCAAAGACTAATAATGAAGGTCTTGGATAGAAATAATGTGTTGTCCTGAGCAAAGTGCGGTAACCTTTGACCTTGTGAGTACTCTTTCATTTCCATGGAAACAGTGTCTCTGATTTAAGTAGGAAACTCGTCTCATCTGGGCCCGAGCTTTCAAATATTAAAACCGGGCAGAGAAAAAGTCTTATCTTAGATTTACGTGAGATTTAATGTGCATTCAGTAATTGAAAAACAGCTTAGTTGCCTTTGATGAAAGGATATCAGAAATCGGAGTGCGGGATACAGGATCCCGGCGTGTTAATCCGCCAGGTCCTCCAGGTTACGGCGCGTTAAACGTCCCCGAAATCGGGAGGGAAGCGCGAACGAGGCCCTCAGGAGGCCCGCGGGAATCAATCAGGGATTCTTCCCGGGCGGCGCAAATTGTATTAAAATGCTCGTGTCTGAGGAAAGAGGTGTGTGGGGTGGGGGGGAGCGCTCGGTTTTAAGCACACAGTGTTCCGCTCCCCGCCGTCCGCGCCGTGGCTCACCGCTCAGTCGTCCGCAGCTTCGAGCGCGCTCTCCATGGCGATGGCCCTCAGTCAGGTTCCGGCAGCCGCGCTGAATTAATGCGCCCGTGACTGCAGCCCTGAGCTGACGCCTTTTTTTTTTTTTTTTTTTCTCTCGCTGATTAAAAGAAGGCTCAGAGAGAGAGGTGCATTGTGGGAGTGCGTGTGCGGATCAGCGGGTCTCGCGGGCGGGCAGATGGAGACACAGGAAGAGAAAAACGCCGCTCCGCCGCCATGGCGTGAAACCATGGAAACGGTTCCGCCGACCCTCGAATGTTTCGCACGCGCTGGGGGGGCTGGGGGGGTGGGGGGGTGGGGGGAGTCGGTTGATACTCATTCCCCCCATCCCGGCCACCTGGACCTCTGATGGCAGCGGTCCCATCATGCTCCATTCCCGTCGATCCGTTTTATGAGCATTCATTAAACCCCCCCCCCCCCCCCCACCTCCTCCGGAACTTGACCCTCTCGCCGTTTCCGTCGGGGGTGTCCCATATGCTCACCCCCCCCTCCCCCACCTCCCCTCGTGGGAGCAGGTGGATAGCTGCAGGAAGGCTGGCCGGCGTCCGTGGGGCGCACCTCCGGGCTTCTGGTCCGGCGCAGGAGGCCGCGTGCGGCGCGGAGAAGGCAGACAGGGGCGTCCCGCTTCGGGGGATTTCGGGGGCGATGTGTATTTTTTTCTCCGCTGCGGAGAAGAGAACGACGGGAAGCGCGCCAACGCCGTTCTTGGAAGCCGGGGACGCCGAACGTGTCATTTGGCTCGTTTCTGACCGGGGGACCGATCCGGCGCGGCTCGCCAGCTTGGCATTCCGCAGCAGGCCTTCCGAGGAGAGCGGCTTTTCGCAAAAAAAAACAAAAAAAAAAACCGTTCGATGCCTTGATGTCTTGCGCGTCTAAAAAAAGCAACTGCGGATACTGTTATCGCTGCGCTAATACCAGAGACTGTAAAAAATGGCTAATACGCAGTCCTGCTAATCTGAGACGTTCCGATAGGCCGGGGGTGGGGGGTGGGGGGGGGGGAAGCAAATACCTGGCAGCCGAATGGCAGAGATATTTTTCCTCGGGCAGAATTCGCAGGAAGCCTTCCCTTGCTGTGTTCCTGTAATTGAAAAAGAGTCGCTGGGGTTTCATTATGTAAAACGGGGGCTTTCTGTGCCGTCGCGGGAAGCGAGCTTCGCCCTCCTCGGAACGGAAACACGCGACGGGCTCGCGAACCGTTTTGTGGCCGACGATATAATTCCCTGACGGACGCGTCGGGAACGTCGGCCGGTACGAGCCGGGAATGGCGAGGCGCGTTCCTGTTTTGGGGCGCGCGGCCAGCGCGCCGTCAGCTCTTTCTCGGAGGGTCGGCGAGCTCTGCGAAACCCGTTAGACGTTCGACCCAGAAACGCGAAACATTTCCCCTTTTTCCCGGGCTGAAGGTGACTTTGCTGCTTTCTGCAGGAGAAGAGGATTGCTGCCATGGCCGTTCCTTCTTAACTGTGGCCATTTGCTTTTTTCGGATACGGCCGCACTGACGGGCGCCAGGTTTTTAAGATCTGTGCGTCTTGCACTGCAAAAATAATAAATAAGTCATTTGTGATGAATAATTTGCAGTGTTTGCGTTTTAAAAAATGTATCTGCTTGTGTTCATCTCTCTCTGCCAGGTTTTTTTTTTTTTTGTATTAGCCAAATATCTGAGGCCCTCTCATGGGCTTGCATGGCTTCCTGTTTGAAGCCTGTGGTGCAGGAGTCTTTAAAAAATGTTTTCAGCGGTTCTACACTTCATGTTTGTGTTTGCAAGTCTGTGATGCTCATGCGGAGTGACTGGAAAACACTTTCATTACTAGGCGCTACGAAACACCGTTGTTTAACACTGAGGGGATTTCATGGATCAGAGTTGATTAAGAAAAGATCAAAACGAGGATTTCTGTAATTCGTTCAGAGTGGTTGAAGTAGCATTTCTCATTGTTGTTCTCTAGATGTTGACTAATATGAACTCAGGTTTGAATTCTCTTGGCTTTTTTCTTCACAGCTTTTATCGGTGCAAACTGCATTCGCTAGCGGTCACGCAGGTTGGTCTGAGACAAACAGCCCTTCAGCTGATAGGGCCCAATTACACAATCTCTTAAATCAGTTTATGAAGCGCTAATCCCGTTAAGCCGCGCCTCGTTTCGGGGTGAGACGGACAGCGGCGGAGCTGCGGCTAACGCCAGTGCAGAGTTGCTGCTAACGCTGGTGCGGAGCTGCTGCTAACGCCGGTGCGGAGCTGCTGCTAACGCCGGTGCGGAGCTGTGGCTAACGCCGGTGCGGAGCTGCTGCTAACGCCGGTGCGGAGCTGCTGCTAACGCCGGTGCGGAGCTGCTGCTAACGCCGGTGCGGAGCTGTGGCTAACGCCGGTGCGATTCACTGCCCCGTTAACTCTACTCTCTCTCCGCTCGTTTCCAGATGACGGGAGCTACGAGTCGTCTGGGTTTTCGACTCCTCCCCAGGACCCGGCGGCCTCGGCGGCCCCCGCCCGCCCCCCTGCCGGAGCGCTGCCGGAGGGGGAGCCCTTCCCCGCCCACCACGCGGAGCCACCGGGGGCAGCGGAGAGCGGCAGGCGGCAGCCCGCCTTCTCCTCCATACTGACTATCCTGGCCAGCACTGCCAGAAGCCCTGAGACGTTAGTCCAGTCCCGCGTTTCCCCGGCGACGTCCGGCAGCGGCAACCAAACGAACCAATGGCCTTCGGAGGACGCGGGGAGAGGAGAGGACCCTTCGTCTTCAGCCCCGGACACCACCCTCACCCTCTCTTCCAGCACAGGTTTGACTCCCAGCATGCATCAGAGCCCATTTCCACCCCTGGTCCAAAGGTCCAAACCCTCAGCACCATTACTGTCTGCATTGTCCGATACTTCCTCATCTCCAAGAGACTTTGCCTCCCAAATATTTTCACCATCATCATCATCATCATCATCATCATTGCCGTCACATTCGTCACCAGAAGCTGCACCGCCATATTCGTTGGTGGCAGCGACACCATTCCACAATCGTCTGAACTCATCCAACTCCATCCAAATCTCAAAACGTACAGCTCCGCCAGTTTTCGCCAAAAACGAACACTTCCAAAAGAACACTCTTTCATCACCCGCGGAGCCTCTGGTACAATCACATTTTTTTGGACCCTCTCATTTTGCAAATAAATTGGCAAGTGCTGTTTCACCCACATCTGGATTTGCCCAAGATATTGTTGTCATTTCAAAACGTGCAACTCAAGGTTTTGATTCCAGATACAAGGCCTCCCAAGACTATTTTAGCCCTTCCAAAGGCAACAAAGGACACGCTTCAATGGTGTGGTCAACAGCAAAGCAACATAGTTATTTAAAATCTGATGAAACTGCTATTTCTAATGTTACTGACAATATTATTGCAACTACCCCTCCTGCTACTGCTAATACTGCTTCTACACCTGCTACTACTATTGCCAATACTGCTACCCCTACTACTATTGCTACTACTAGTCCTGCTACTACTACTATTGATAATACTGCTACCCCTACTACTACAAGTACTGTTACTACTGCTAATGCTATTAATACTACCACTGCTACTACTACTGCTAATACTGCTCCTGCTAATGTTATGACGCCTGCTACTACTACCCCTACTATTACTGCTAATAAAGCTACTGCTAGTACCACCACTACTACTATTGCTAATACTGCTACCCCTGATACTACTGCTGCTAATACTATTACTACCCCTGATACTACTGCTACTACTACTACTACTGCTACTACTGCTACTGCTGATAATACTACTACTACTACCCCTGCTACTACTGCTACTACTACTACTGCTAATACTACTACTACCCCTGCTACTGCTGCTACTACTGCTACTATTACTACTGCTACTACTACTGCTGCTACTACTGCTAATGCTACTACTGCTACTGCTGCTAATACTACTACTACCCCTGCTACTACTGCTACTACTACTGCTGCTACTACTGCTACTACTGCTACCCCTGCTAATACTACTACTACCCCTGCTACTACTGCTACTATTACTGCTACTACTACTGCTGCTACTACTGCTAATGCTACTACTGCTACTACTGCTAATACTATTACTACCCCTGCTACTCCTGCTACTACTGCTGCTACTACTACTACTACTACTACTTCTGCTAATACTACTACTGCTACTACTACTACTACCCCTGCTACTACTGCTACTACTAGTCCTGCTACTACTACTAATCCTACTACTACCCCTGCTAATACTGCTGCTACTGCTATTACTGCTAATACTACTACTACCCCTGCTACTACTGCTATTGCTAGTCTTGCTACTACTGCTACAATTGATAATACTTCTACCCCTAATACAAGTACTGCTACTACTACTATTGATATAACTACTGCCACTGCTACTTCCACTGCTAATACTGCACCTGCTAATGTTATGACTACACCTGCTACTACTACCCCTACTACTGCTAATAAAGCTACTGCTAGTACTGCCACCACTACTATTGCTAATACTGCAACCCCTGATACTACTGCTGCTAATACTATTACTACCCCTGCTACTAGTGCTGCTACTACTGCTAATACTACTACCCCTGCTACTACTACTACTACTACTACTACTACTACTGCTAATACGACTACTACCCCTGCTACTACTGCTAATACTACTACTACAACTACTATTGCTAATATTGCCACTCCTGCTTCTACTGGTACTACTACTACTATTGCTAATACTGCTACTGCTAATCCTGCTACATCTGCTGCTGCTACTACAACCCTTGATACTACTACTGCTACTACTGCTGCTGATACTACTACTACTACTCCTGCTACTACTGCTGCTAATACTACTGCTTCTGCTACCCCTGCTACTACTCAGATTCCCTACCCAGCGTACCTTTTCACGTTATCTAGAGATTCCTCTGACAAGCTGACAGCAGCATTTGGGGGCACGGTCGCACGAACAGTGGCCGGCCCTGTTAAATCCGTTTCCCGTGTGAATGCAGCGACGCTGGCCACGCGAGGCCAGCGCGCTCTGTCAGCCAGATTTTCGGCTCGCTTTAACCTGCCGACCGAGGGCCAGCCGAACCCCGCGTTCGCCGCGCCGCGTCCACGTTTGGGATCCAGCGGGGAACACACAGTGGCCCCGGTTTCAACGCTCTCCAGCCGCGAGACAGACAGGGCAGGATTGGCTGAGGAAACTCTCTCGGAGGAAGGAAGTCGCTCGCGTGCCACGTTCTCTCCGGCGCCTTCGCCTAGAACACCGGCTAGACCTGTGAGAATCTCTGTTTCCCCACCCGCACCGAGCGACGCCTCGCAAACCGCGCGTATTCCATTCACCTCAACATCACACGCACCTCCAGCAAAACCCTTAACCGATCCAGCGAATTCAAAACACATAACAGGGCCTGCTAAAATTGCCACGTTAAGTCAAACCAGCGCAGCTCTTTCTTTTGTCCATAAAATTAGCGAACGCGCTACCGCTGAGAGGACATTTGTGTCTCATCTGCCCCCGCTGCCGGGCAACAGAGCCCCCCCCCTCGCCGCCTCCCCCTCAGCTCCCGGGACGGTGATTGATTCGGTCGGTGGCTCCGGAGCGCGGTCACGCGACTCTTCCACGACGCCCGCGACGGGTGCCCTGACCTCCGGAGCGGAACGCCGGTCAGGATCGCTGTCGCTCGCGTCTATCCCATCAGGCAGCGCTCCGGCTGCACCTGGGAGCCGGGCTGGGGCGACGCCCTCTCTAATCGCCTCGCCGCGTCCCTCGCCGCGTCCCTCGCCGCCGTCCCGCCATCCGTCTTCTGCGTCGCAGGCAGAACTCGCAGCTCCCTCGATGACCGCGCGGCCGGGGCGAGGCGTCCCCGGCCAGACCGCTCGCGATTCGCCGGTTCCTTCTCGCCTCAGCCAATCCCCTCCCGCCTCGTACAGATCTGTCCCTTTGCCGGCCTCACAGTTCCCGGCGTCGACGGGGCGGCTTTCCGCTGAATCGCTGCCGGTACCTGAGAGCCCCGGCAGCGAGACCTCGATCGTTAAACTGACCACGAGCAGCAATACGTCCTCCTCCCCTTTGGTGTCTGCCAGTCAGGCGCGTTCCAAAGCAGTTCCAGGGACAGTTCGGCACAGCACCAAATCAACACAACTCATAAACCCAACATCAGGGGATTCTTTGACTCAGGCTGCACACACTCGCGTTCTGGGATATCAGGAAACACTGGCTGTGCTTGCCAGTTCTATACGACCTACACAGTTGCCAACAAAGGTGTCTGCCAAATTACTACAAACAGCAAATAAGGCAGCTACCAGGGACTCGGCCCGCATTACACAAGCCTCTGATGAGGCCTCCGGGTGCTCCTCTGCCAGGCCAAAGGAGCTGAATGCCACCCTGTCCCGTGGTTACACAGGGGTTTTGAGTGGAGAGTATGCCTCAGTAACAGTAAGCCAGCCAGCCAATAGGGCGAGTGGGCGGGAAGCGGCTCCGTCTATCGCTGTTCGCGCCCGCCTCGCTTCCATCTTCCCGTCTGAGGGTTATTACACCGCGACCGCTAATCGGGTGATTGCATCACCGGCGACGCCGCCTGGGAGCGCGAAAGACGTGCGGCTGTCAAGATATCCGAGAAATATCGTCCGCTCGGCCTCCCCCGGGGACCCGCCGCGGGCGCTTAGCTCGGCGGCTAACCCTCTCGGCCCGGCGATAGCTTCGTCTGCTAAAGAGACGCCTGCGGTCACATCGTCAGTTACCGCCGGCGGTGTGCGCGTGTCCTCTGTGTTAAACACTCCCTCTCCCGAAACGGGGTTACGTTCGCCAGGCGTGGCATCGAAAGAACCGTATGCTAAATCTGCATATGGGTTGCCGGAACATTCCGGCACCGCTTCGACAGAGGCAGCTGTCTTAGGAATGCCGAGCAGTGTTGTTACAGTTATGCCCGCAACGGAGCCCAGACCCGCTGTTGAGGAGTCAGTGTTTCAGCCGCACCCAGATGAGAGAGAGACCTCTCTGCCTGATGTTCACAGTGTTTATCCATCGGCAGCGGCAGGGCTGGCCTCTTCTGAGATGAGCACGGGAGGTGGTAGTGAAACTGACGTAACCTCAGTAGCAGATCTCAAAGCACAAGGCAATGTCTATTTGGCCACGCGGCGTCCGCCGGACAGAAGAGCAGGGTCCACACCAGGGAATGAGAACGGACACCTCCCTGCGGACGCAAACCCATACCGTTCCACCGTCGCCAGCGACATTGGCGTCACCCCTCCTTTGCAAGTGCCGGTGTCTGTTTCCAGAGCAACAGAGCCGGCCGCATTCACTACTCTGTCTTCTGTGCATCAGAAGTTCGGGCAACTCGGCTTAGGAACACTGTCTCCTGCTCTAGAACCCAATTTTGCTTTGACCCTGCTGTCTACCTCATCGTCCGTCCAGACACAGACCAGCTGGCCAACATCCAACCCCGTTGTGTCTTCCCAAACTATGTCTTCCCCCCCAGCACCCTCTGGTGTGACATCATATGCTTCCATATCACCTTTGCGTGTGATGGCTGCCTCCATACCTTCTTCTGTGACATCATCCACAACCTCCGTACCTTCTGCTGTGACATCATCCACAACCTCCGTACCTTCTGCTTTGACATCATTCACAACCTCCATACCTTCTGCTGTGACATCATTCACAACCTCCGTACCTTCTGCTGTGACATCATTCACGACCTCCATACCTTCTGCTGTGACATCATTCATGACCTCCGTACCTTCTGCTGTGACATCATTCACAACCTCCATAGCTTCTACTGTGACATCACTCACTACCTCCATACCTTCTGTTGTGACATCAACATCTGCTTCCTTGATGTCGTCTGTTCCAACTGCAACTAGTTTTGATTCTGTTGTCACAGAGGAAATAATGACAAACGACTCGTCAACAGACCCACCCTCTCTCCTGTCGGCGTCCAGAGAAGCAGGCGCTTACTCCACAAAGAATGCCACTAGTTTACCCGCCACCCGCGTGGGAAACGCTACCGTACTTGTACAGGCTGACAACTCGTCCGCACCTGTGGTATCCACAACCGTAACAAGCACTACTCAGGAGACTCTGACAAACGCCACCCTTCAGCTCACAACGGTAACCACGTCGACTGTGGCTTCGACGACGGAGGTTGCTAGGACCACCACCACCACCGCCGCCGCCACCACGACCGTGCGGCCGACCGCCGCCGCCCAGGCGACGGTGACCACGGCCGCGACAGAGGCGACGACCGCAGACAAAACCACCGCGCCCGCTCCCGGAACTCCGGCGAGCCCGCCGACCTCCACCACCAGCGCCTCCGCCCCGAGCCCCAGGGTCACTGCGCCCACGTCTGGCCTCCACGCCACCGAGGGCACCCCTCTGCAGTGCAACATCACGGAGAAGCTCTGGGTGAAAACAGGTACGGCTTTTAATCTCACGTCCTCCGCCGACCATCTTCCCTGCGCCGCAGACGTAATCACGCGAGCGCAGCGTTAAGAGCGGAGACGGCCACCTTTCGGAGTCCGGGGTGTTAATGCCACTAGCCATTAAAACTAGTCTGCTGCAGACGCAGATGTGATTAATACCACACTGTGTACAATCCTGCGTTTGAGGCCTCAAAGGCACGCTGTAAAGCATCCTGTGTTAAATCAGCTCTTGAGTGCATTTTACTCACGTAGAATTAATCTGATTCTCCTTCGAGCTGAATTGAACCCGGAGGATTTCTGCTGTGCGGGGGGGGGGGGGCTGTCTGCGTGTGCTCAGGCGCTCTCTGCCTTGTCTCCTCCCGCAGTTCTGTCCGTGCCTGTGAGGAGGAGCCGGCTCGACGGAGACGCGCTGAAACCGAGCCTCCCGAAAGGCCTCACGCGGGCGCTGCAGCGGGCCTTCAATGACAGCAGCGTTCACGCCAAGGTCAGCGAGCTCCCCGGCGCATCGGCTGCCCGGACCGCGCTGCGCCGCGGGGGCGGAACTGCAGCGGGGAAAAAAAAAAAAGCGTTTTTAGCCGCTCCCGCCCCTCCCTCTGTGGCGGCACCGCCGCCGTCCTCAGCTGGAGTTTAAACCTTGGGTTCAAATCCCTCTGACCGCAGAGCTACACTGCGGCTGGAGTGACTATCCCGACCTGCGAAATGGGGGATTAGCCGTTCCAGGTGTGATACAGTTCTGTGGTCTTCTAGAGCTTTAAACATGAGGTTCAAACTCCAGCTGAGGAAACTGCACTCGACCCTCCCGTGTCCACAGCTCATTTTGGGTGCAACGATTCTGTTGTTTATTCTTATAACTGTTGTTGTTTCAAATGCCAGATATTGTGTGCAGACAGAAAAATGCATTGGGATGCTTTTAGTTTGAATAGTTTGAAAGCCTTCAGAATTACTATTTAAATCTAAGCCTTGCTTTTTTTGTCCCCCTAGCAATGCACTCCTTGCTTTTTGCTCAGCCCTTCCCAGGCGTTGCCGATTGTAAGGTGCGCCTTTGGCATAGTAGTTTCGAGGGAAAGGTCAGTTCCACTCAACTGATGATTTATGAAAATTGGAGCCTTTTGAGTCGAAAGTGGGGGCTGCATAAAGGGGGCGGGCGATTTCCGAACGGAACGAGAGGCGACTCGATCTCGGCGGCGGAGACGACGTGCTGAGAGCCGCCGCCGGCTCGGCCGAGGATCGTGGCGGTCAGCGCACGCGGGAGCCCCCCTCATCTCGTTCCTTACTCCGCGAAGCTGGACCTATTGATCTGAAGGTCAAACGGACCGTAAAGCCGTCAGCTGCTGTTTGAAGACCTGTGCATTCAAGATGGAGGGTGCTCCATTTCAGGTTTGGGCTGTGGAAAGGCAGTAGATCACGCAGAAAAATGTGGTGTGTTTTATTCGTTGGACAGAGGCAGTTTTCAGTGGAAATATACATATTTGTTCTGTATTAAGTTATGACAATAGTCCAGTCTAGGACCCCATTGAAAATGAGCCAGTTATTGCTGGCTTAATGGGTAATCCTTGCACAATCCTTTACAAATTGTTTCTCATTTTAACATCTCACTTTTTACAATAGTCCTCCTTGTATTGTTTTAAGTAAGGGTATTTGTTCTAGTTTTTATTTTTATATGATGAGGAGTGCAAATAAATCAAATCAAATACAGGAATCCTTCGATTACGGTTGAGCATTTCAGTAGCTTGTCTGAAAGTGTGGGGTTTTTTTTCGTGAAGGAGCAGGCTGGAAAGCTACATTTTAACGCGCAGTAACCTTTCTAGTAGCATTATTTTTCAGGGGTGCTATTTTCACTCCAACAGCAAATGAAACACAATCTCTGAATGGCGCATTCATGTGGAAGGGGCGATAGCCGTCACAATAAAAGCCCCGTTGACTCCTCTCGCAACAGGACCCCTTTGTGAATCACTGCTGCTGAATCACGCTGAGTTCCTGGTCTGGCCTCTAGCTGAGATAAAAGACAGAATGAAGAAGATTTCATCAGAAATGCTGCCATTCTTCATGTAGGCCATTGTGTCGGTTTGTGCCAAATGCCAGGTGCATTAATTGGCCTTTTAACTTATTATTAACTTGATAATATATTTTATAATATCAGAATGGAGTTTGCTTTTGAAGCTTTCTTTTTTAAAGAAGTATTTCAATTGAGTATGCAGCCTACCTGTGGTTTACCTGATGATTTTCTGTCCGTTCAGTCCTATTGCTTCAGGTGAGATAAGCGAGCACAAGCCCTGATTAGATACAGTGGTTTATCGAGGGAAAGTCAGTCACCCCTCAGTAAGAGGTTGATAGAGGCTTCATCAGTCAGTCACCCCTCAGTAAGAGGTTGATAGAGACTTCATCAGTCAGTCAGTCACCCCTCAGTAAGAGGTTGATAGAGGCTTCATCAGTCAGTCAGTCACCCTTCAGTAAGAGGTTTATAGAGGCTTCATCAGTCAGTCACCCCTCAGTTAGAGGTTGATAGAGGCTTCATCAGTCAGTCACCCCTCAGTAAGAGGTTGATAGAGGCTTCATCAGTCAGTCAGTCACCCCTCAGTAAGAGGTTGATAGAGGCTTCATCAGTCAGTCAGGCACCCCTCAGTAAGAGGTTGATAGAGGCTTCATCAGTCAGTCAGTCACCCCTCAGTAAGAGGTTGATAGAGGCTTCATCAGTCAGTCAGTCACCCCTCAGTAAGAGGTTGATAGAGACTTCATCAGTCAGTCAGTCACCCCTCAGTAAGAGGTTGATAGAGGCTTCATCAGTCTGTCAGGCACCCCTCAGTAAGAGGTTGATAGAGGCTTCATCAGTCAGTCAGTCACCCCTCAGTAAGAGGTTGAGAGGCTTCATCAGTCAGTCAGTCACGACTCAGTAAGAGGTTGATAGAGGCTTCATCAGTCAGGCAGTCACCCCTCAGTAAGAGGTTGAGAGGCTTCATCAGTCAGTCACCCCTCAGTAAGAGGTTGATAGAGGCTTCATCAGTCAGTCAGTCACCCCTCAGTAAGAGGTTGATAGAGGCTTCATCAGTCAGGCAGTCACCCCTCAGTAAGAGGTTGATAGAGGCTTCATCAGTCAGTCAGTCACCCTTCAGTAAGATGTTGAGAGGCTTCATCAGTCAGTCAGTCACCCCTCAGTAAGAGGTTGATAGAGGCTTCATCAGTCAGTCAGTCACCCCTCAGTAAGAGGTTGAGAGGCTTCATCAGTCAGTCAGTCACCCCTCAGTAAGAGGTTGATAGAGGCTTCATCAGTCAGTCAGTCACCCTTCAGTAAGAGGTTGAGAGGCTTCATCAGTCAGTCACCCCTCAGTAAGAGGTTGATAGAGGCTTCATCAGTCAGTCAGTCACCCCTCAGTAAGAGGTTGATAGAGGCTTCATCAGTCAGTCAGTCACCCCTCAGTAAGAGGTTGATAGAGGCTTCATCAGTCAGTCAGGCACCCCTCAGTAAGAGGTTGAGAGGCTTCATCAGTCAGTCACCCCTCAGTAAGAGGTTGATAGAGGCTTCCTCAGTCAGTCACCCCTCAGTAAGAGGTTGATAGAGGCTTCCTCAGTCAGTCAGTCACCCCTCAGTAAGAGGTTGAGAGGCTTCATCAGTCAGTCACCCCTCAGTAAGAGGTTGATAGAGGCTTCCTCAGTCAGTCACCCCTCAGTAAGAGGTTGATAGATGCTTCATCAGTCAGTCAGGCACCCCTCAGTAAGAGGTTGATAGAGGCTTCATCAGTCAGTCAGGCACCCCTCAGTAAGAGGTTGATAGAGGCTTCATCAGTCAGTCAGGCACCCCTCAGTAAGAGGTTGATAGAGGCTTCATCAGTCAGTCAGTCACCCCTCAGTAAGAGGTTGATAGAGACTTCATCAGTCAGTCAGTCACCCCTCAGTAAGAGGTTGATAGAGGCTTCATCAGTCTGTCAGGCACCCCTCAGTAAGAGGTTGATAGAGGCTTCATCAGTCAGTCAGTCACCCCTCAGTAAGAGGTTGAGAGGCTTCATCAGTCAGTCAGTCACCCCTCAGTAAGAGGTTGATAGAGGCTTCATCAGTCAGGCAGTCACCCCTCAGTAAGAGGTTGAGAGGCTTCATCAGTCAGTCACCCCTCAGTAAGAGGTTGATAGAGGCTTCATCAGTCAGTCAGTCACCCCTCAGTAAGAGGTTGATAGAGGCTTCATCAGTCAGGCAGTCACCCTTCAGTAAGAGGTTGATAGAGGCTTCATCAGTCAGTCAGTCACCCCTCAGTAAGAGGTTGATAGAGGCTTCATCAGTCAGTCAGGCACCCCTCAGTAAGAGGTTGAGAGGCTTCATCAGTCAGTCACCCCTCAGTAAGAGGTTGATAGAGGCTTCCTCAGTCAGTCACCCCTCAGTAAGAGGATGATAGAGGCTTCCTCAGTCAGTCAGTCACCCCTCAGTAAGAGGTTGAGAGGCTTCATCAGTCAGTCACCCCTCAGTAAGAGGTTGATAGAGGCTTCATCAGTCAGTCAGTCACCCCTCAGTAAGAGGTTGAGAGGCTTCATCAGTCAGTCAGTCACCCCTCAGTAAGAGGTTGATAGAGGCTTCATCAGTCAGTCAATCACCCTTCAGTAAGAGGTTGAGAGGCTTCATCAGTCAGTCACCCCTCAGTAAGAGGTTGATAGAGGCTTCATCAGTCAGTCAGTCACCCCTCAGTAAGAGGTTGATAAAGGCTTCATCAGTCAGTCAGTCACCCCTCAGTAAGAGGTTGATAGAGGCTTCATCAGTCAGTCAGGCACCCCTCAGTAAGAGGTTGAGAGGCTTCATCAGTCAGTCACCCCTCAGTAAGAGGTTGATAGAGGCTTCATCAGTCAGTCAGTCACCCCTCAGTAAGAGGTTGATAGAGGCTTCATCAGTCAGTCAGGCACCCCTCAGTAAGAGGTTGAGAGGCTTCATCAGTCAGTCACCCCTCAGTAAGAGGTTGATAGAGGCTTCCTCAGTCAGTCACCCCTCAGTAAGAGGTTGATAGAGGCTTCCTCAGTCAGTCAGTCACCCCTCAGTAAGAGGTTGAGAGGCTTCATCAGTCAGTCACCCCTCAGTAAGAGGTTGATAGAGGCTTCCTCAGTCAGTCACCCCTCAGTAAGAGGTTGATAGAGGCTTCCTCAGTCAGTCAGTCACCCCTCAGTAAGAGGTTGATAGAGGCTTCATCAGTCAGGCAGTCATCGCATCCCTCCGTAATCTTTATTATCGGCCCTGTTTAAACACAGCACAGCCGATGACTGACACCAGCGTTCCCACAATGCAGCATTTTAGTGCGCAGAACCACAAACAGAGGCGGAACGGTTTACACATAAATTATTTACACAATAAATTATATTCTTTTGGAGGGCGTGCCATCAATGTCTCAGTAACTTCTTTGCATGTTTTGGTACGATGGGTATTTATAAATATGACTGCATCGCCTGCTGTGTGTGTGCTGAGCCAGTGTTTTATGTTCATTTTTCAGTCGTTGGCCCTTATTGCATGCTTGATGTATTGTGATCTGCTTGTTCATAAACCAGTGGATTTTTTCAACCAGGCTTGCCATGTTCCACAAAATAACTTGAGCGGTGCCCTTGAACCCTTGTTGCCCAACAGCTCTGGCCGTACTATTCTGTATGACGTCCATTTCCAGGTCCTCAGATCTGGAGTGGAAAAGGAAGTACTGGGAACCGTACGTTCCAGTGGAATACCAACTGCCCCGACTCACTTTGAATGGTTTTACAATCAAGTCTGCCTTGCTGTCATTGCACTCCTTAGAAGTGCTGTGTAGCACATCTTGGACAACACTTGAAAATCTTTTACAACCGCACCGACTAATTTGTCAACCTTCGGGAAATCGCTACCCTAAATACCGCTCGTGAGTGCCACGATGTGAGCATTACAAATTAAACGAACTGCATTTGGCCTCAAGCCTTTGAGGGTTTCATTTTTGTCAAATGCAGACTTGTTCAAAGGGCATTATTTGACGCTCTTCGTAGCCGAGCTGTAATTTACGGCATCTTGTTTGCCGTAAATGGCTGCCGAAGTGGTTTTGGCACCTCAGTGTCGTTACTATTCCGGTCTGCGCTTGTTCTGAAGTGCGTAATACCGGGTCCCGAATCCATCTTTTGCGGGTTCCGTATATATATAATAAAAATGGAAAAGCTCTTACAGTTAGTCCAGGCGTGGTAAACAATGTTTGTGTAACAGCCCTAAGTGACCCCGGCGAAGAGATTAATGTGCGCGTGGGAGTAGCACATCAGACAGGGAGAGAGCAGGAGCGCACCTAAGGGATTCGGACACGCGGCTCTAGCTGCGAGACAGAGAGGTAATATTAGAGTCAACCCTCATGTTGTCTTCATATTATGCATGCGCCCGGTGTCCACTGGGCCAACAATGACCCCTTGTGATAAAGCCTCTTCATTGAATCGTAAACCCTAAATCAGTATTTTTCATGTTGAAACAACCTGTCACTTATCAGTAAATCGGCGAATAACCCTAACTTCCCAGACCAGTGAGACAATTTTCTCAGTCTGCACCACTCGTTTTTGCTGCAAAACACACATCAAAACTGATTTTTTGCTGTAATAGGTATGTGGCACTTAGCCTCCTGAGCCAGTCTCTTTTTTCACTTCGTTCAACAGATGTGGCACTTAACTTTGATTATGATTTCTGATTTCATAACTGCATGGTTAAAAAGAGACTCATAAGACAATTTTTACACCCTGACAGTACACCACCTTTAATAACAATATAAAAAGGGGCAATTCTTAACTTTTTCTAACGGTAGGGTAACTCCTAGAAAAGTAATTAAATTTCATTCTGAAAAAAAAATTACATTTTGGGGGTTGTCACTGCTTGTTAAACTCAGAACAGGGTCATTTTTGACCGCGAGGAGAACGGCGGGGGGTTAAAGGTCTCCTGCTAGCAGAACTAATCACACTAATTGCCTCATCAGGGATTATCTCACAGTCTGTAGCGGATGTTCACGCGCTGGCTCGTGTCTCTGCTACACACGAAACGGTACAGAACAGCTCGAGGACAGGCGAGTAGAATACGAAATCGTTTGGGCATGAATGTGAGCGTATGTCTCTCTTAGCAGATTTAGCTCTCTGCGTGCTTTCTAAATCCACTTCTCTTCAGTTCTTTAAAAAATAAATAATCCGCTGGCTGTTATCCGCAGATAGTTTATTTTCCACAAAGCCTCTGTATAAGATTTGACACTGTTATCCCGTTTCGGCGGCGCGGATAAGAAAGTATCTTGAGAAAAACGGACCCCAGCTGCTGACAGCTGACCGGGTACAAAGGCGCTGATTCCACGCTGAGCGACCGGGACTCGGCGACCTGTTAGGCAGTCAGTCGCAGCGCGCGAGTTCTGCCCCCGAGGCAAACCCGCCGAGAACATCTCGCGGACGACGCGGCGCGAGCCTCCGGGAGAGCAGAACGTTTTGACAGGAACAGAAAAGAGCCCTGTCATCTCGGCTGGGTTATGCGCAACAAGCAGCTGCGCGAAATCTGGGTTGAGGGTGTCGGCTTTGGTTGTGCTGCTGGCTGTTAAGCGCCAAAAAATCCAACCGCGTGAAGGAACAGTATGTACTAATGCATTCTAACTGACTGGTATAGGAGGGTGTTTTGTTTATTTTTTACGAATATCGTTTTGGATTTCAATGGATGGGAATGCTACCATAATATGGCAAATTGCTGCAGAATGAGTTTCATTATTATTATTTTTTTAATTTTTATTTTTTGCAAATGAGATTGATATTGATTGTCTGTCAGCTGCTTTTCATCGTTGTGAGCGTGACCTCGTGAAACGCCGCCGCGCTGGTCTTACCGCCATCGTAACCCCCCTGCCCTCTCCTCCCCTCACCTTCCCTTCCAGGTGCAGAGCCTGACCAGCGACTCCAACGTGACCGTGGGCTACTACGTGGTGAGCAGCAGTGCCGTTTACGTGCCCTCTGCGGTAGTGGAGGCCCTCGGAGCCTACGGCGTGGACAATCTCTCGGCCGACATCCGACAGTTCGCGCCGACGGTTCAGTCCGTCTCCGTGGCCGTGGCCCCCTGGGTGTCCAGCCCTGCCGCCTCCCTGCAGCTCAAAACCGGTGAGGCCCCCCCTGCCCCCTGTGTGCCGCCACCTCCGCCATACCTGGCAATGCAAAGGACGAAGAGCAGGGTTGTAAAAAAAAAAAAAAAAAACCTTTGAAGAGTAGGGTTTTTGGAATGTTTCTTCTAAATTCTTAGCCAGTGTTCTAGAACTCCGTTGCTTTCAGTTGTTACATCTGCATTAGAATGTTAAGTGCATTATGATAACGTATTTGCAATCTTACACCTTAAAGGGTTAATACAGCTAGCTGCTAAAGTGATGGTTTTGTCTGAACACTGACCTTTGCAAGTCCAATGTCCTTAAATTTTCCTCTTTTATTAGTTTCGTTGTTTTTTTTGGAGGGGGGGGGGGGGGGGGGGTGCAGTATGTGTGAGAAAGCTACGTGCCCTTTGCATTGACAGGTTGATGTCTGGCCGTAGTGGTGTAATTAAAAGGTTACTGGAATTGAATTCAGTATAATGGCCGACGCCGCGTAACTAATGGAATATTAATAGAAAATACATTACAGCCCGGAGAGTCCAGTAAAGGATTTTTTTGAATGCGTTTCCACAGCAACCACAGTCTGATGTAAAGATTTTCTGATTTGCAGTCACAATGTCTGTTTAAACATTTACAATTTATCATTCCGGGCTGACAGGTTCGGAAATATAATGTAATGAAGTTTCCAATGTGTGCACTGAAAGTCCCTCAGTTCTAGCGACTGTGCCGGTCTGTTGTGTTGCTTTTCTGGGCTTGGACCTCATTTGTGCGAGTCCAGGAGAGGGCGTAATCTATTGCGTGATTTAGTACGCAATTAGAATCTCTCTTTAAGTTGATGCTTCTTGTTTATTGACTAATTTCCCGGTGACAGATTAGAGCAGTAAGAAGAAGAATTACGACCGCGCTTAAAATACCAATAAGAAGTCGAGCGTGCGTTGTGCGAGTAAACTTGGCTCAGCAGGGACGTCCACACTAACAATTTCTCATGCATGACTGTTCAAATCTTTTTCTTCTTTTTTTTTGGTTTGAACTATGAATTTTTTAAAAACGCTTTTTTTAATGGGTAGGTGACTTAGTTAATGCACGTGTCTTAACTACTGCTTGTATTTTTGCATAGACTGCGTTGTTGCTGTTCTCGTTTGTGTTAGTGTTAATCAGTTTAACCTTCAGGGTCCAAGTTGCACTATGCGGTTGTTCCCTGCACTTGGAACGGTACTTCTCTCTAGGGTTTTCGACATACTTGTTCCTGGTTATGGTTATACACTTTTGTTGTCCGTCGCTCTGGATGAGAGTGTCTGCCAAATGCCTGTAATGTCATGTAATGTTAATGGGGAGCTAGCCAGTTGTGTCACCTGGAAGTGGAGTTAAGTTAAGAAGGAGGGATAAAATGTGTGACTAATGGAATCCAAAACAGAGGTTCTAAAGCTGGGGTCTACAAAAGACGATCCGGGGGGTTGTAAAATATTTTCCCTTCCGTTCCCTGAATATTTTGCTTCTTTTTCCATATTTCTTATAAGACGTATTCGTATTTGAGACTTTCGGGGGAAATAAACAGTCTTTTACACATCTTCAGTATTATTAATGGCATTTGCTTTCATTGTGTATTCATATTCTGATAAATACATGTTTGATATATTTCCATAATGCGTGAACACATTTTAGAGATACACACGTTTACAGTTATTGCAGTTATGCTCTCCCTTATACCACCACTCTCTCCTACCACAAGCAAGTCCTCCTGTACAAACATCCTCCCATAGGAAGCCATTGTATTTCTACCAGACTGTATTGGCTCCCCACTACCCAGCATCCACCAGCTTTCTGAACAGATCAAATGTTTGCAAATGGCTTATTTAAGCCTCAATATATTGCCAGTGCCAAACAAAATAAATAAGGGAAAATGGCAACTAGCCCACGCATGCATCTATCAGGAACGGAAAAGAAATAAACGTGCATTACCGAAACTTCTCAAAGGGAGTTCTGATATGTGAGAGATAAGTTGCTTAACTTGACTGAAAGAATAATCATCTTCAAAGGCATTCCAATATGGGGAAAGGCTTGTTTATGTGCTTCTCTACAGTTATCTACAAAGTTTTTTAAAGAAGAGGTTATAAATTTCCCAGTTGACTTGTGAGTAGACAAGAAGTTGAGATGTCTTACTCTGTATAGTTTACTGGCCACACAGGTGTGTTTGTTTTGGGGGGGGGGGGGGGGGGGGGGGGGGATGCCGGCACGACAATACGAGTATATTTATGTAATATTAACATATCATGAACTACACCGTCAAGAAGTAATGATGCTTTTGTTGTTAAGTTGTGAATCATCATTATTTACACGCGTAAGTGGTTTTTCTCCCACCCTCATTAAATTTCCAGCTTTAGCTTTAATCGGGCTTTAGCCGGTGTGCGTTAACGCTAACGTGCTGCAGCCTGTCGGTCGGTGTTGGTCAGCCGCTAAACGTTCCTTTGGAAGTGGTCGTTCTCACACAGATTTCCCTTTCAGGGGGTTTTAAATGAAACAGTTTGGAAACCCTGGAAACAAAGTATTACGTAGTGCACTGGTTCTAAAATTATTTAAATATTGAGAACCAATTTAGAAATTTAGCGCCTTTTGGGGACTCGTCAAATACACACATTAGCATAGCCTAGTGCACTACATACCCATTCCAGGACTCGCCTCATACTCTAGTACACTGCAATGGTTTAAGAACTAACACTGTCGTGGTCTTTGAATGAGGAATTGGGGCAGCTGTGAGGCAGTGTACAGTAGTGTAGCAGCTGTGTTTAGTCTAATCTGGGTCTTGGGGGCGGGGTGGGGGGGGGGTGTTGTGTTCAGTCCTCAGGTTTGTGTCCCCGGGGGACGACGTTAAAACCTGCAGTTTCGTGCAGAGGATGGAGAAGAGGCTGGAGAACGCGTTCGCTGAGGCCGAGGCCAAGGTCCTCAACTCCGACAGCGGGCTCTCCGTTCAGGTGCGTCCATCAAGCCGCTGCGGTCGATGGGCCGGGGACCGCAGTGCGGACTTCCTTAATTACGCCGAGACATCGTCCTCACGTAGACTCCCGGAAGGAAAGGCTCGCACAACCAGCAAAGAACAAGCGACTTTCATCCTCGCCACACATTTCGATCAACAGCATTTCATTTATGTAGCGCATTTCACTGAGAATTTATAACAACAGCGCTTCTCAGTTTGCCCACGGCTGAAGTCCCCACAAAGAAAGCCAGAGGCAGAACTCCCAGGGTTGCATGTAAGGAAGGAACCTTTGGAGGGAATCAGCAGTGCTGGCCGCTGGCATAAAGACTCTGTGGAGATGTTTAGGGCCACAACCATCCCTAGGCCACACAATTCAAGTCATTTTTCTTTATGTTGGAGCACTCTGGGGCCATGATAATATTCTGGTTCAAGGCCTCCAGAACCCTAGGGCTGGCTCTGGGATCCAGAAACCATGCATGAAGCATCCAGAGGTGGTGGTCCTGGGGTGGGGTGGGGCGAGTTTGGGGCATGGAGTAGAGAACGAGAGGAGTAATTGGGAAATGGAAAGTTTAACCTTCACCGCTTGTTCTTTTGGGTTGTCCTTTTCTTTTTGGAAGTCTCATTGACCGTCATCTGGCATTTTTCTGCCTTGCATTGTTCAAATGTGCGGTAGTTGTTGCTGTTTTTCGATCACATTGAGGTGTCCCCGCCGTTTTGTTCACCAAACAGCATTACCTTCTGCGGCTAATGTTGTCGGCCTTAGCTCACTGCAGTCCTGTCCGGTTGAGGTTTGCTGTGGAAGCTGATGCGTCTCCACGCTTGCTGATGTCACTGCCTCTCTCTCTCTGTCAGATTCTGAGCTCTTTCAAGTCGCCGGGTTCCCCGTCGGTGTCCCTGACCTACGTGGTGCGTAACGGGAGTGCCGCCTTGAACGGCACCGTCTCCAGCAACCTCCTGAACCGACTCACCACCGAGCTGGTGGGCTACTTCCTCTTCTTCCCCCCTCTCGTCATCGCTGAGCGTAAGTGCAGCAGTGCATCATGGGAACTGTAGTTTTCACCCTTCCCCGGGTTATAGTGGGGTTCAAGATCTGTCACTTCTTGCACAGGTACGAGTACTAATGGCCGAGATTTGGCGTCTAAATCCCCGAAATATGTGGTGGCGCAGTATAGAATGGATTTCATGTATTATTCACTTTTATAGGTTTACACAATGAGTGTAGCGCCCCTTCTTGATCAAAAAGCAGCGTCCCCTCA
Source organism: Anguilla pacifica (assembly GCA_039654925.1). Taxonomy (NCBI): domain Eukaryota; kingdom Metazoa; phylum Chordata; class Actinopteri; order Anguilliformes; family Anguillidae; genus Anguilla; species Anguilla pacifica. The sequence continues at coordinate 10,496,201 of CM077299.1, forward strand.
CAATTAAAAAAAATAAGAAGTGGCAGGATGAAGTCAACCACTGCACAGCTGTAGTCTTGTATTTCATTTAAGAGGGAGAGTGGTCCTACTTTGGGATCCAGAGGCTACATGCAGAGCTTAGTAGGCCTTAGTAGGCCTGTCACGGGACATGAGTGCTACCCGCCCCCCTACTGCGGCCACACCCGGGCCGCCGCTGATCCAAACCGCCCAATCGGAAGATAAACATTTCCCACCGCCATGCGAGTGACACGGCAGTTTTAGTCCATGTGTCCAGACTGCAGGGAGGAGAGCCCTGCTTTCCCTCTTGCTCGTTTATGAGGAAACTAAACTGTGTTTCTTTGTGCTAGTTTCACTTTTCCCCGTCGGGCTATTTTGAAAGGAACCGGGCTGTAAAAATAGCTACCTGCTTGTCCTCCTGTTGCTTGCCGGATGCCAGCGTTCACAGAACAACGCTTCTCGGTTTTGTTGGCAGCGGATGGTTTGCGTATCAAAGCCAATTAACGGAGTAAATAATTAACAGTGACGGAAGCGGGTGGGGTGGGGGATGTGGGGTGGGGGGGGGGGGGGGGGGGGGGGGGTGATGCTGTTCCAAAAACGGAACCCAAGAATTTCATGGCACAGTTCAAACAGTTGGAGATGTTTACCGGGGGAAACTCTTAAATAAATCCATGAATTAATTAATTAAAAAAAAACATTTGTAAAGTTGGAAGACTGCTGTTTATCCTGTTCTTTGTCTTGCCCCTGGGTGTGTTCGGTTTTGTTTTTCGGGTTCATATTTACAGATATTCATTTGCACCAGCCGTTTTTTTTATCTTCTCTTCAAAACTAATTTTCCTCATAGGATCCGTGTGAAATAGTCATTCCGGAAGCATTGTTCGGAAACGGCTCGCACGCGGCTGCGTTTCTAGCAAAGAAGTTCTTGAGCTGGGGGGGAAGAAGTTGAGGGTTTTGTTTCTTGCTAATGAGACCGAAAGGAAGTGCTTGTTTGACACAATGTTGTTGTTTTTTCGTTCGAGCGGTAGAACTGTGAAACGGCAAGCACTTAATAGTTCACTGTCAGCGAGTCGCAATGAGTCTCTTATCAGTCTAGACCTCCTCTCACACAGTGCATACTTAACAGTGCACTTCATTCTGCAGCCTGCTCTTTCTCCCTCAGTCGCTGTTCTTTAGGGCCAGCGGTGCCCTATGAGGGGTGGGGGGTGGTGGGGGGTGAGGGGGGGGGATTAGGACGATTCTAGGGGCCCCCATGGACAAGGCCACCCCAAAAATATTAAAATATTAAGAATGTAGGATTAATGACATTTTACTCATCACTTACTGAAATTGAAGTTGTGAGAATATTTTATTTTTGATGTACCCGTAAAGCTAACGGTTTCTTTTTCGTTTTCTTGGGCTGGCCAGGGGTGGCGGGGCCCAGTGCGAGATGCTTTCATGGGGCCCAAAATCCATGGCGGCGCCCGTTGCTTGGGGCAGAAAATATGCAGCCAGACTTCATAGCGAGTGCCTGGTTTGCGCACAGTAAAATGTTCAGTGTTTGGTCAACCTTCATCGTGTAGCTAGACTCATGTGTACCGTTAGCGCGGAATTAACACTGAACCATAATGCTGTGCAGGGAAAAAATCGCCTCTGTGACACACCTTTCCTCTCCTTTCATTCCCAGCGTTGGAATACCACAACCTCAACACCTCAGCCGCGACCAGAGGGTACTGGGTGATCACAGGTAGGCGACGGATCGATTGTTAATTAGCCTGTTAATTAGCTGGGAACGAGCGCTCGAGTGCATGGGGCAGTCATGCCGGTGTACGAGGCGGTGCGCTTCTCCGGCTCTTTCAAAGGCTGAATTCTCTGGTACGGTGTCTCCTTCGGAGCGATGGAGTCGGGTTCCAGCTCTGGGGCCCTCTGTGCAGGAGGCTTATCTCCTGGATCGCAGTCTTCCCCGCCTTTTCCCCGAACGGATGGAAGACCAAGGTCACCCCAGATGTGTGGGAATGTATTAATGCGATGCAGTGAAAGTTGCATAATCTTACCTCTTGTGCCTGTTCCTCTCTCCCTCGCTTTTCTCCTCTCTCTTGCTATCTCTTCTTTCATCTCTCCTTTCTTTCTCCCTTTCTTCCCCCTCTCTTAATCCCCCTTTCTCTATCTTTCCCTCTTAATCTCTTTCCCTTTCTCTCTCTCTCTTAATCTCTTTCGGTGTCCTCTCTTTCACTCCCTCTTTTTCTCTCTTCTCTCCCCTGCCTCTCTTTTTCTCCTCCCTCTCTCTCTTTCCTCTCTGCTCCCCCTCTTTCTCTTCTTCCTCTCTTTCTCTCCCTCTCCCTCTTTCTCTCTCTCGGTCCTCCTCTCCCTTCTTCTCCCTCTTTCTCTCTCTTGCTCCTCCTCTCCCTCTCTCTTGTTATCCCTCTCCTTCTCTCTCTCTCTCTCCCTCTCTCTTGTTATCCCTCTCCTTCTCTTCCTCTCTTTGCTCCTCTCCCCCTCTTTCTCTCCTTCTCTCCTTCTCACCTCCTCTCTCTCTCTCTCTCCCCCTCCCCTCCCTCCCTCCCTCCCCCTCTCTGCCCTGTGCCCTGGCCGCTCGGTCTCTCTGCAGTGATTCAGGACGTGGACAACTCCTCTCTGGAGGGGAGTTATCAGAGCTTTGCCAGTTTAATGGAGCAGCGTCTGGCTGAGCTCTTCATGGTCGCCCACCAGGAGGGGCGGCGATTCAGGAGGGCTGCCACGGTCGGGAGCTACACCGTCCAGGTAAGAGGGGTCGGGCCGCGCGCCCGCCACGCCCGTACACAGCCTCAGGTGAGCCCTGGTAATACTGGGGGCACCCACCTAAATCCACTGGGGTGCCTTTATGAAGGGTCTCTCTCGAAGCGAGCGCCCGGTTACCCGTGCCAGTCCTCACTGCTTTCACTGAACCAGTTCAGTCTCTCCTCCAAATGACCTACAGCAGAGATGGCCAGCCGTGGTCCTGGAGAGCCGCAGGGTCTGCTGGTTTTTCTTTTTACTTGGGACTGAATTGATCAATTGAAGCAGGTGATTACACAGTTAACTCACCTCACCTGGTTTCTTTGGTCTAAGGCAGTGGTCTCCAACCCTGGTCCTGGAGAGCTACAGGTCTGCTTTTCATAGTCGCTCTGCACTTCATGAATCAATTAGAGCAGTTGATTACACAGTTAACTCAGCTCACCTGGTGTCTTGGGTCTCAAGTGGGTGCTGATTTTATGGTGAAAACAAAAACCAGCAGACCCTGTAGCTCTCCAGGACCAGGGTTGGAGACCACTGGTCTAAGGGGTTGTTGTATTTAAGCTGAAAATAAAAACCAGCAGACCCTGTGGCTCCATAGGACCAGGGCTGGCCAGCCCTGATCTACAGAGTGATGGGTGACCTTCGATGAACCATCGAAAGGCCAGGATTAGGCAATCCATTGTTAAGCGTTTGGTACACATTTTCAGTCATCTACATTGAGCGCATGCACACCTTTCAATCCTTAAATGTTTGTAAAAACATTGAAATGACCTTGGGGTGGTGCTACTGAACTCTAAATTGGTAAATCGTTAAATGGGTAGCTCCATCCATCATAATATTGCAATCTCATTTGACATTTCCACAATACTGGCCTCGTATTAATCTAAAAATGCTTATCTGCAGTATCGACCACTTAGAATGAATAGAAATGAGAAGTAAAGTACTGTGTTGCTCTTGTTGTTGTGTTTGGGTAATTTTAAGCTAGCTAATGAGCTGGATTCTGTCGATGTAGATGGTCAGCATCAGACGTGTCCCTGGTCCCAAGAGCCCAGCCGAAATGACCTACTACGTCCAGCTGAACGGCGTCCCGTTCTCCGGGACATCCGCCGCCAAGACCCTCACCACGGTGGACTCCCAGACCATGGCCCTCACCCTAGGATATTTCGTCCAGGTTCAAGCCGAACGTAGGTCCTTTGTCTCCTCAACCGCCTCGTGCAGTTCGCATTCATTTTGTCTAAACTAGATATGGGATCTCTTTCTGGATTTGGCGCCTAGTTCTGCTCTTAATTATTTAATTAACCCAATCTTTTTTGTAATTGATATTTCAGTCACATTTCTTGATAGGTTCATGAATGACCTGTGTCCCAAAATAAAACATCTTATTGTGGTCTAATCTGTAGTTAAAGCAGTCTAAGTGTATTCGGCTAATTAGCTCATCAGGCCAGTGTAATTGCTGAGAGCGAAAACCTGCATACACACACGCAAGAGTGGAATTTAACTACCTTGGTCATAAGTTTGGATGGGAAAGTTAAATAGTTTTGCCACAAACAGCTGCCAGGGGAGACGTGTTACAACCTGGTCTCATGCCTGAGTGGATTTAAGCGTTGTAGGTAATGTCTCCTAATGTTTTCCTAACACTACGTAATTCCTCCATAAGAACTATGGAATGCATTCATATATATATATATGTATTGTTTGCATAAACTTATGTAAACTAATGGATAATTTCAGTGGGTGTGTGATGTCACCATCTACATTATATATATAAAATATCAAGGCGCTCTGATTTGATATGATATAGGATTGTAAAGATGTCATGTATTTGAGATGCATGGTGATGTAGCGCACCCTCTTTGCCTTGTGTTTCTGAATGTTTATGTAGCATGTGAATGTAGTTTATGTGAATGTGCTCTGCAGGTATTTTGTTGTATTTTGTCTATGTCAATTGGTATGACTGTTATGTAGTTCCTATGAATATGTTTTTGCATTGTTACCAATTTCCCAGTGTGGATCCTTCAAAACAAATCTGCAGTATTATCTCGAATTGTAATTGCATCCTAATCGAAACACTACTGATTCCAGTTGTGGTTTCATATGTATTGTTCAGTGGTTTGAGCTTGAGTGTTTCACGAGTTCAGACATGGTTGTACCAGTACCGCCTCTGTGGTAGAGGAGCAGCAGGTTGATCATGCATGGGGCCTCCAAACAAAGTGTGGTCCCCAGTCAGGCCCTCATTTGCAGGACCCCCAACCTGCTTTCGACTCCCAGCCCCAACATCTTGCTCCCCTGACCACTTTCATCCATACAGCGGGGGTCGGGGGCCACCTGGCCCAATCCAAAACACAGCCCCTTTTACAACTCCCCGGTGGATGCTGGCGCCCCACCAGGCTAAGAGCAAACCGCCTCGCATATGGGGTCAAGCCCAAATGCTCGTAGTCTTGGCAAAACTGGATAACCTAACACAAAAGCAGTATGCCTAACCAAAATAGAGAAAGGCTAACCCAAAAGTAGATCGCTTAACCCAAATGCACACAGTCTATCCCAGAAGCACGTAGTCTACCCCAGATGCACATAGTCTGACCCAAACGCAGATTGTCTTGCCCAAATGCAGGTAGCCTACTACGAAAGTGGATAGCTTTGGAAAAACTCAAAAGGTCTACCCCAAAAAAGAGAGCCTAGCTAAAAAGCCTGAAGGTCTAGCCCAAAATAATATAGCCAAGCTAAAGATCAGAAGGTCTATCCCAAAATAAGATAGCCAAACTAAAGAGAAGAAGGTAGCTGAGCAGAAACAAAAGGGATGTAGAGTCTCTGCTGCCATGGAGACACGGTGCTGTTTCGGCTGCAGTCTTCCTCTCCTGTTGAGTTTAAATCGCGCAGTGCACGCATTTGGTGTAAGTGTCTTAGAGCGTTGGAGCGTAGACCACTGTAGAGCGTTTTAAACAGTGGCGGATAGTCAGTATGAGCCGTGTCTCCTCCCCCTGACAGCGGTGGTGAAGGACCCGCCCAGCAACCTGTGGATCATTGCCGCCGTGCTGGTGCCCATCGGCGTGGTGACGGTCGCCATCATCATCATCGCCGCCGTTCTGTGCAGGAGGAACAAGAGCGACTTCAAGACCGACGCCTTGGGGAACATCAACTCCCGTGCCAAGGTAAGACAAAATCTCCGCCCAAGAACAGCCTCCCCCAACCCCACCCCACCCGCCCCACCCAGTCTGTGGACATTGGCTACAGTCCCTGCCAGAGCACACTGTCTGTCTCTGTCGCTTTTACAGGCACCTTAACATTTGAGCCTCTAAGGCTCTGCTCCAGTCTATTTATGTCATGGAAAGACAGTCCATTGTCACTCTGAACAGTGTTAGTTTGTTCGTATGTATTTACGTCATGTGACTTTAATTGTTTCCCCATTTAGACCGCGTATCGGAGGGAGGCCAGTTATTACCACCAGGTACTGACTGATTGAATTACTTATGAATGATGGATTGATGTGGTTCTGGTTAGGGTGGCGCACATGCACCGTGCTAACGGTATCCGGGAACCGTCAACGGATTTATTTTGGGTCCTAATTATCAACAGGGCTCTAAGCTCAGGTGAGAAAAGATCAAAGCTAAAGGTGCTAACATCTGTTTCTCTCTGAGAAGTTTTATCGGAAAATGTACGTTCGTGGAAGCACAATTTACCAGTGGAGCAGCAGTGTCAGAAATATTCCTGTTGTTGGGCCTGCACAGAACTCGATTGGCCAGAACTACCGAGGTAGGCATTCATAATTTGGTGTGGTGGTTCAGCCAAGGTAAATGGGTGTACCAGGATGCTATTTAGTTGGCTATGGCCCAGCCAGTCCAACCCATGCCTAGCCTATTGAGGGATAACTATTATTTGAGAGCACTTTCATCACTGAGTGTAGAGGATCAATATCCTCTTAAGAATATTTTGGTTTTGCTAGGTTATAAGGAACATCATGAAAGATACGTGAAATAAAAAAACAAACGCAATTGAATGCTCCTATAATATTAATGTCTGATGCAGTGATTGTAATGTGCAGCGATGCTCTAAGAACACATTAGGGGTTATTCATACAAGTTAGCAGCGGTGGCAGATTTTCATTGTCTTTGTCTTGCTTTACAGTCAGGCCAGTTAATGCGTCCTTGATGCATCGTAGGAGAATAAGAAACCAACAATGCTCTAATACCTTTACGAGTAGCTGAAAACTATTGTCGCGTGGATTTGCGAGACTCTAAAAATCCTGCCGGTGACTTGTATGCATAACCGAGATTTCATATTAGCGTTGAACTTGACACCAAGCTGCTGTTTTATCCCATTGAGCCCATCAACCATTGAGCACTGCACATTTGTTTTTTTTGTTGTGAAAGGGGCATGTCATGTTTAGTAGGCACAAGGTCAGACATGTTCTGAAGCACAGAGGAAAATAGGTTAGCGGGACTGCACCTGACAGGGAAATTGGGTGGTATTAGGACAGTGTAATCATTTCCTTCTGTGTGTCGTAGACGTCAGTGTGCTGAGCACTGGGTGTACATAGAGTACAGGTAACTGCCAAAATGACGGAAACAGCAACGATAGTATCTCACTCTGTAAAGTTCTTGACGGGATGTTTTTTATTAAATTGCCCACTCATGCCCTAGATTCATATTCAGTCAGGAGAACTCACATATTCAGATTAAATATTGAAATGAATACATTAATATGTAAGTACATTTTTTGGTATGGCACTGAACGGATCTGCTTCAGGTACTACAGTGCATGCACCAGTGTGCACTATGCTATCTAACAGGAAGCCTGATCTACCCTATTAAACAGGTGGAATACCAGAACCCCCCCCCCAGGACCTAGATGCAAACAACAGTTGGTAGCTGGGGTGGAGGAGGGTGATGCAGAGTCACTTGCCTGTTTCACCCTGCGTCTCCAACCAATGCGTGGACATCATGGTCGAGGTGTATGTGCTTTCGACCGCGGTTTCCGCTGGTTTATGAGGTCTTTCTTTCACGCTTCCATAGCGACATCACCTTAGTCATTGAACCTTGTGAAACATCGGCAAGTTCAGCAGTCTTAGTCACTGAAGCTCCTGCTGGACATGTCCCAACAACCACCCACTCTTGGACACTGAGATGTCTCTTTCTAGCTGTGGTAGCCAAAATAATGTCCAACTGGGGGCCTGCCCATACCCGGAGCATGCTGGAATGTTAATTACTTACTTCATCAGCTCAGGAACCACAACTGTGTGTGGAAGCACCTGCTTTCAGTGTACTTTGTGCTTCTCTGTTATGCTCCTTTGCTTTCCTGTCCATTGTGTCCCGGGTTATGACAGCTTGGGTTGACCTTTGGGATATAACACCATAGTTTACCACAGTATTCCCTGGTGGAACTTCCAGGTAGCAGACTAAGATGGAATCTAGATGGCAACAGCTTCTGCTCCAGCTGGATAGCATCTGGAATTTGGTGATGGTCTGTTGGACAGTGGTCTTGGAAGCATGGTTGATATCTCAAGTTGCCAGCTTGACCAACTCCAAACCAGCTGCACCAGTGTAAAATCAGGCTGGCACCAAGCTGGAATCTCCTTTATTTTGGCAGTTACATCTGTGTCCGTGTGTAACAAAAGGATTTTGCAGACCACGTTCTTTTGGGTTCAGTATATCAGTAAGGGGGAAAACATAGCTTATATCTCAGTTCCACATTCTCCCAGTTGAAGGTGCACTCGTGGGCATAGACCGACTTCTAGTTTGCAGCACTTTGGTAATAAAAATTTTTTTTTCAAATCATCTTGCTTGACATTTTGTGACTGCATGCTTTTTTTATGTCTTGCAGCTGTTTGTCTGTGAATGTGGTGTGAAATGTTTTTTTTTTAAATGTTAGAGCCGCGTTTAATGTGTCACACTTTTCGGTGCATGTGCGCAGATTGTGGTGTGAGTGTGTCTGTGGGCCTGCGGAGTGTGCACGTGTCGTTTCCGTGACTGGCATGCGGATTTCAGCATTAAACTGATTATTTTGTTCAAATGCACAGATGCCGTATGAATTTATATGAGCCCTCATCTCACGTGACTTCCAAGGCGACATGTAGGATTTCTTTGATCTAGACCAATACTGCATTGCATTCAGACCACCTTCGTTACAGTGTATATCCTACCCATCTCTTCAGCGTTCTGTTGAATTTATGAATGCTCTTAGTAAGTTAATTATCCTGCAAAAATTCAATTTTCGGAGATTCGGTTATGCTTGTGTAGTTTATATAACGTGCTAGAATTTTCCTAGAGGATGCACCCCAGGGTCCAGATGCATGCTGGGTAATGGATTGGTCTCCTTAACATGTTCAATATGAATAACAAGCAGACCAAAGGCCATTAAGGAGAGAGGACTACAGTAACTACCAGTGTGTTGCATATGATTATCGGACTGAGGTAGGGAGTCCAAGTTCCTACATCAGTGGATTTTGTCTGCGAGTGTATCAGCAGATCGCCTGTCAGTGTCTGTCTTCCCTCCCCTCCCTCTGTCTGTCTGTCTATCTTCCCTCCACTCCCCTTGTTTCTCTGTCTGTCTATCTGTTTATCTTCTCTCCACTGCTCCTGTCTGTCTGTCTGTCTGTCTATTTTCCCTCCCCTCCCCCGTCTGTCTGTCTCTCTCTGTCTGTCTGTCTTCTCTTCTCTACCCCTGTCTGTCTGTCTTGTCTCCGCTCACCCTGTCTGTCTGTCTTCCCTCCTCTCCCCCTTGTCTGTCTGTCTGTCTATCTTTGCTCTATTCGCCCTGTCTCTCTGTCTATCTTGCTAAGCATCAGTGCATCAGTTTGTTTGGACTGAGATTAGGCTGAGCAAACACAGAGAACATGCGGGATCTCCAGCCAAAGCGAATAAGAAATTCCTATGGGGTCATACTCAGGAGATATACTCAGGGGTCATACTGAGGAGATATACACAGGGGTCATACTCAGGGGTCACACTCAGGAGATTTACACAGGGGTCATACTCAGGGGTCATATTCAGGAGATATACACAGGGGTCATACTCAGGGGTCATATTCAGGAGATATACACAGGGGTCATACTCAGGGGTCATATTCAGGAGATATACACAGGGGTCATACTCAGGGGTCATATTCAGGAGATATACACAGGGGTCATACTCAGGGATCACACTCAGGAGATATACACAGGGGTCATATTCAGGGATCACACTCAGGAGATATACACAGGGGTCATACTCAGGGGTCACACTCAGGAGATATACACAGGGGTCATACTCAGGGGTCATATTCAGGAGATATACACAGGGGTCATACTCAGGGATCACACTCAGGAGATATACACAGGGGTCATACTCAGGGATCACACTCAGGAGATATACACAGGGGTCATACTCAGGGATCACACTCAGGATATATACACAGGGGTCATACTCAGGAGATATACACAGGGGTTATACTCAGGAGATATACACAGGGGTTATACTCAGGAGATATACACAAGGGTCATACTCAGGGGTCACACTCAGGAGATATACACAGCAGTCATATTCAGGAGATATACACAGGGGTCAAACTCAGGAGAGATATTCAGGGGTCATACTCAGGAGATATACTCAGGGGTCACACTCAGGAGAGATATTCAGGGGTCATACTCAGGAGATATACTCAGGGGTCACACTCAGGAGAGATATTCAGGGGTCATACTCAGGAGATATACTCGGGTCACACTCAGGAGAGATATTCAGGGGTCCTACTCAGGAGAGATATTCAGGGGTCATGCTCAGGAGATATACTCAGGGGTCATACTCAGGAGAGCTATTCAGGGGTCATACTCAGGAGATATACTCGGGTCACACTCAGGAGAGATATTCAGGGGTCATGCTCAGGAGATATACTCAGGGGTCATGCTCAGGAGATATACTCAGGGGTCATACTCAGGAGAGCTATTCAGGGGTCATACTCAGGAGATATACTCGGGTCACACTCAGGAGAGATATTCAGGGGTCATGCTCAGGAGATATACTCAGGGGTCATACTCAGGAGAGCTATTCAGGGGTCATACTCAGGAGATATACTCAGGGGTCATACTCAGGAGAGATATTCAGGGGTCATACTCAGGAGATATACTCGGGTCACACTCAGGAGAGATATTCAGGGGTCCTACTCAGGAAAGATATTCAGGGGTCATGCTCAGGAGATATACTCAGGGGTCATACTCAGGAGAGCTATTCAGGGGTCATACTCAGGAGATATACTCAGGGGTCATACTCAGGAGAGATATTCAGGGGTCATACGCAGGAGATACAGCGGGAGGAGATACTCCACACTCAGACGGCGTCCGGGCACACAGGCATCATTTTTATTTTGTCGACCGGCCCGGAACACGGCATCGACCTCGCCGAACGGACTACCGAGCAGCCCACCGCCGGGAGGGGAGGTGCGGGGGACGCGAGACGCATCCGGATACGCGGCGGAATTCTAACCGCCGCCCCGCAACCGCCGCTGCGTTCGCCCTGAGAATTCTAAGCACGGCGGGAAAAGGTGGCGCTCCATCCTTTTGCCGGACTAGATTTCAGAGCGGGAATGAACATTTTCGGTCGCGGCTGAACACTAAATGAGTCCTGATCCAGGACTACATCGCTGAAATGACGAGGGGATGTAGCAGGAAAATCCACGTATCGATTTTCTACACCCACCCCAACCCCCCCCCCCCCCCACCAACTTTCCCGCCAACCAACTCTGCTCTGAAGCAGCGCCCGCCTGTGACTGGCAGTTAACGGCGCCGGACGGAGCTCTTGAATCATTTAGACGGTGTGCTTTCGGTCTCCTGGGGCCCACGTGTTAGAAATACAAGCTCACAGGCGGCTGCTTTGCGGGGAAAAGAAAACTGAAGGACAGCTTTGAAGCCCTTCTAGAAGGGTCATTCTGTTGCTATGAAGCCCTGCTAGAAGGGTCTTTCTGTTGCTATGAAGCCCTGCTAGAAGGGTCTTTCTGTTGCTATTAAGCCCTGCTAGAAGGGCCTTTCTGTTGCTTTGAAGCCCTTCTAGAAGGGTCTTTCTGTTGCTATGAAGCCCTTCTAGAAGGGTCTTTCTGTTGCTATGAAGCCCTGCTAGAAGGGTCTTTCTGTTGCTATGAAGCCCTGCTAGAAGGGTCTTTCTGTTGCTATGAAGCCCTTCTAGAAGGGTCTTTCTGTTGCTATGAAGCCCTGCTAGAAGGGTCTTTCTGTTGCAATGAAGCCCTGCTAGAAGGGTCCATTCAGATCCCCCAAAAAAAGATTTTGATTTTTTTGTTTTGTTTTGTTTACAACACGCGCTGCAGTGCATCACATTTACTCCACACCTCCCAGGAATTATCGATTGAGCGCAAACTTTGCAACAGTGACCCAGTGCTGCTTCAGAGAGCCCAGAATGGCGTTTTATTTGCTAATAGCCCAGCGGCAACCATTTATTTGGCAGAAGTCCTCCTGCATTACTTATCAGTTCTTAGAAAGCTGGTGGTGAAGGATAATGATCTGTGGTTCTTGTGGCGATCCACAGCCCGTGCAAGGGTTTGACTACGCCAAACAGCACCTTGGCCAGCAGGGCGGCGACGAGGAGGCCCTCCCCGTTACCCAGGAGACGATGATACTGCCCCTCCCCATCCGGGACGCCCCCCTGACGCAGGACAGGGGGATTTACCAGGACGGGAGCACATCCAAAAAGACACTGTCCGGCGAGATTCGCAAGAGGTGAGAGTTTCTACAGGGAACCGACCCGATCATGCGTATGACTGAAGGGGGGACTTGGGTCAGGGAATTTACTGGTTCTGCTAGCAGCCCAGCTGAGACGTGTCATTTCTCAGCGCTAGGTCAGTGGCCCACAGGCACAATCCTGATTACTTCAGTCAAGCACAGACATAAAAAACGCTTCTCTTTCCAATGGGTTACTTAACAGCCAGGTACCCTTTTCCAGCAAGCCAGGACTGCTGACGTCAGCTGCGAAGGCCAGGCACTCTGGAAAATTCCAACCACTCTCATTAAGATTCTGTGTGTTAGAGTGATGGCAAAGGGGTGGGGCCAACACCTGGGATTTGGCTGAGGTGGCGGGTGGGCGGGGCATAGAATCGAGACCCTGGCCTGAGACGGAACGCGAAAAGCCGTTCCTACTTAGTGTGGCGTCACAGACAGTCTGTGCTTTCTGAGGGGGGTATGGAGGCTCAATCTCAGGAAGTGACGCACTTGTGTGTTTTACTTACAGATGGTAAATGGACTGCATTTATATAGCGCTTTTATCCAAAGCGCTTTACAATTGATGCCTCTCATTCCCCAGAGCAGTTAGGGGTCAGGTGTCTTGCTTAAGGACACTTTGACACGCCCGGGGCGGGGTTTGAACCGAGTAGTTTGCAACCCTCCGACTACCAGACAATTGGTCTTACCTCCTGAGCTATGTCGCCCCTATGATGATTCAGGAATCCTAGTTGTTTGGTGTATTAACAAATGCTGGACACTTTATAGTTTATTTCTCATGGTCCTGGGTCAGATGTCTCACAGTAGATATTTATCCATTATTCATGCTTTATTTTTCTACTTGGCACTGGTTTATGTTGTAGTGAAGAAGAGGGTCCCTTTTCATTTCATGTCTACAGCATCTTATCAAATTCCTCAGATTAACTGACACCTTTTGCTTATTTTTAACTTTTACTTATTATTATTTTACTTTTTCCTTTTTTTCCTCATTCTTATTTCGACCAGCATCATTTGGCAGTGCCAAGGGTGATTTGAATATTGCATCATGTTGATGTCTACATTTAATTCTGCTGTTTACATATTTTAGTCTAGTTCATTGTGCTGCTACTGTACTGTTGAGTCCCACACTTAAGAATTTAACTCACCTTTATGATTGTGTTAGTTGTGAAGTGACAATTAACTTGACCTTGAACTAACGTAAAATGGTCAGCATATAACTGGCTTGTAATAAGCCAGAACTGTCCATCTGGACTAATGGTATGGCATTATGGGTAAAGTAAGAAAAGCAGAAAGCTAAAGGCGCTGAAATTGGCCAAAGTGTAGTGGGAAGAGAGATGAAATGTTTGAGCATAATGGATTAGGCCAGGAGTTGCTGGTGTATGAAGACTGATTCTGTTTAAGCAATTGGGGCCTTTGCTTTGCTTTGGAAAAACTTCTCCAGTGACCATGAAGCCAAGGGTTTGTTTTCTCCCACCTTGAGAACTTCCTCAATACAGCCTCGCCTCTGCGAGAGCCCCCTCTTATTTTGTCTGCCTTGTCTTATTTTGACTAGTTTGTGTTGACTTAACCCAGTAACATTATCCATCACATTTCCTTATTCCAGAGTTCTTTATCACTTTGCACTGTAGTCTATTCCAGTGTGGGTAAGAACCTTGTACGTCAATACAAATATAGGATTCCACCCAGTTGAACCCCAGGCCTAGAATTCAGTCTTTTAATCTGCAACATCGCGACATCAGCATAGGATTGTAGGCCAACTGAGTATACCTATATCTCCGAGTGCAGTGTCTTCGTTTTTTCTTGTTGTTTGAAACTCTTGTGCGGCTGTACACAAAATGAATTATTTATGGAGGAGAAAAGATCTCCTCATCAGTTTGAAAGAATGAAGTTTGAGGACTGAAAGGTAATTAGTCTTTGTCAACAGCAGCAGGATAGAAAAATATCCCAGAATAGTTTACATCCGTAGACGTGGCAGCACATTTGTCTCGTTGTTTTGCTACACAAGAACACAATTTTGCCACAAGAGTTTTGCCTTAAAAACTTTTTTACAACCACAAACAATAAATGATCTTGTCCTATTATTATTGATCAAGGTAAAAAAAGATTAGAGACATGTAAATACATTTAGCTGCACAAAAACTACATGTCCCAGAGGAAAATAGCCTTCTAAGAAACAACTCTATTGCTCATTATTATTGCGGGTCAGGATGGGAATTTGTCCGAACTAATGGAGTGAAACTGATCTCCTTGGTTACTAAACAAATAGCTTCTCGGTGGTCTGCCGGCTCAGAGATCACCCTTTCCTCGGAGACAGAGCCCATAAACGTGCTAATTGAACAATCGAGAAATAAATTAACATGCCTCAAAATGCTCGATTTTTAATTGCCTGCCACGAAACTGCCTCCACGCCGGTTCTGGAGGATCGCCGTCGAATGCCAGTCGGCGCCTTATAAGCCGCGATAATGAACGTGTCAGTTTCCCGGCCTTCGTTAGCCTCCCTTTGGCGTTCTCGTGATTGTCTGTTACATCCTCCTGAGATGCGGCCGAAAATTTTTGAAATTATTTTTATTTCTTTAGACGTTACACAAGTGCAGGGCCGCCGTCATGGGGGGGGGGACAATTGCCAGGTACTGGATTGCGGGGGGGGGGGGGTGGTCTCTGAATGGTAAGTACCATTGCCCTGGGCCCTGGATGGGGGGAATATTTTCAAAAATATTCTTTTTTTTAATTGAATGTCCCTTGTAGTGTAGGTTTCAGCGTAGTAGAATTTATGTATATGGGTCTTTTAATTTAAGACCGGAGACTTGTGTCCCCTACAGGGGACAAACATGAGTAACCGGGTCTCAGGAGGATATAGGCATACTGTAATAGCACTGAATAAAGAGTCACCTCAAATTTACTCTGGAGCTGCCGGTTCGACTCTATTATTATGGTCGTTGCGCTATCCTGTCGGACTGGGGAGGGTGTAGACTGCCACATGTCTCCTCCTCCCATATATGTGGAGTCGCCAGCCGCTTCTTTTCACCTGACAGCGAGGAGCTTCAGTGGGAGAGCGTAACGTGCGCGGAGGTTCACGCTATCTCCCCCAGATCCCCTCCCTGCTGAACAGTAGGACAACCAGTAGGAGTCGCTAACGCAACGATTAGGACTCATACCCTCACCGGCTTCCCACCCGCGAACGCTGCCAATTGTGTTTGTAGGAATGTCTGACCAAGCCGGAGGTACCGCTGTTGGGGATTGAACCTGGGTCTCTGCGGTGGTAGGCGAGCGCTTATACCTCTACACTACCCAGACGGCCCGGGACTGATTTTTTTAAAGATCTTCGCGGTCTCGGAAAAAAAAAAAACGAGTCTGATGTCCAAGTCCGAGTCTAGACCCAATAAAAACACACAGAAGACCGAGAAAAGACATTCTGCCTCGAGACCGATCTTGGATGGCACAAATGTTGCTCTTTGTTTACAGAAGCCGCGTGTGCCAAGGTCGCGCATTCCTCACTATTACGTTGATGCAATCCCTTCAAGCTCGCGAGTTTGATCATTTAAAAAAAAAACCTGAGAGGCGAGGATTACAATTGTGAAAACAATCGGCAATAAACGTACGGTAGTGGCAGCCGGTGTTTGCCTTGATTGTTGGCCGGGGACGTGCTTAGCACGAAGGCCCGTGGCTGAACCTCGCCAGGTTCGCGCTGTGGATGGGGACGGCGGTTTTAGCGCGAGCTGGCTGCGGCTGGGGGAAACAGCGGCGGGGACGGCGGTCCCGCAGTCTTGCTAAAAATGCCCTCGTCTCGCCATCGGGTCCTCGCATTTCGAACGAACCGTAAAAGCTGAGGATGGGCTACAGACGTCGTTTGGATCCGTCTCGGTTGAGAGGATGTAGCGCGTCCTTCTGCTCGTCTAACCAATTTACGTTCGCTTTCTCGAACCCCTTACCGGTAATCGTTCTTGCACGTACGCTTATAAAGATTTTATTTGCGTGCCATCCGTCCAGCGAGCTCATAATAAAACACGTCCGTTGAAGCAGATTTGCTGTCGAACTTACTGCGTGATGTCAGAGAGAAGTATGCGTGTCCATGTGGCTTTTATAAGGAACTGTATGTGCAAACGCATGCTAATTTAGCCGTTCTCATTAGAGAGTCTTTGTGATAAGCCAGTGCAGCGCTGCGCTGAATGCTGGGAGCGACCGCCTTGTTAACTGTGCTTTCCGCGCAGGCGCCGCTGTCGGCGCGGGTAAGGAAACCGCGGCAACAGGGGCCCGGTGACGTCGCCGGGCCTGCCGGGGCGCGCATCCGCGGAACTCACCGCCGCTCTTGTTGCTATGGTTACTCGCAGCAGGTTGCCTAGCGAGGACGGCTCCGTCATCAGCAACGAATCAGGGAAGCTCAACTCCGGCAGGGGATCGTTGGTGCAGAAGGTCCCGCCGCCGCAGAAAATGACAAAGGAGGAGGCGCGCAAGAGGACCGGTGAGAATTTCGGCGACCGGTAGACCCCTCCCCTCCCCTCGCCTCAAAACCCCTCCCCTTCCCTCCCCTTCCCCGCAAGAGGCTGTGGGCTGCACAGCTTGGGTCATCGCGACCTATCCTGCTGTGAGCAGCAGTTTGCCCCTCCCACTCCCCAAACGTATGTATGGCAAGTGCTGCAGTTCACCCCAAATGACACATTCAAATTGAAGGTCGCCATGGAAGCAGTCCAGCTGTGTGCTGACTTAGTTCCCTTGTGAAGTAGAAAGATCCAGTATATTAGCTTTGGATTTGTCATTCTTTGTGACTTTTGAAGGTTGTTCTAATAATAATTTCAGTGTAACCTCATGAAGGGTACTGAGGATATCAATACTGCGATATTCTGTGTTGTTTCACATTTATGAAACAATTTGTGAAAACTTAATTGAAATGTACTGGAATTCAAACTTAAAAACATGTTGAATAATAATAACATTGAAATATTTAGAAAAATATTCTGGCCAGTACTTTGGTCTCACTAGTATGTATCTGAGTATAACCAAGGGAAATAAGAGGCAAAATGGCATGTAATGAAAATGATTGGTAATGAAATATATTTGGGGTGCTTCCATGCATTCCAATGTTTCATTAAATTTATCGCTGTATAAATTTCAGTATCTGTGAATATATTTGTGTGGCTTAAGGTTTGGCTCTCCGTGCCTTTTCATAGCCGGGAAGCTGCCCATTCAGCAGGGAAGGGAGACAGGGCCTCATGAATATGCATGAGGCAGACTCTGCACTAATGTGGTGGAGCGTGTCCCTGGGGGCCTCCAGTCTGGGGCGCGAGGTGCTTTTAGGTGGCAGGCCCGCACTGCCCCACCCTGCCCCGGCCCCCCCTCACCCCGAGACAGACAGCCTCCTCGCGCTTCTCTCTCACCTCTCAGGGTTTTTTTTTGTTTCACCACACATGACATGTTCTCGCATTTATTTTTCATGTATTCAGTTTAGAAATAGAAATTAAATCGGTAAGATTTTGAGTCCATGTACTTGTCCAGACTTAATCCAGACCCTCTTTAGACAGTGTTCCTCTTATGTTGTTTTCAGACTTCTTGATTGTGCTGTTTTTACATTACATTACATTTATTTATCAGACGCTTTTATCTAAAGCGACGTACAAAGAGTTTTTAACCACTAAACCCTGCAAATGAAGCTTCAGTGGGTCTTTATTTACCTTTCGATGCACGTACCGTAGTGTTTCAATTAGCTTTCTTAAGTAGAGGCGTAGTAGTGTTCCAATAAATCAGTTTTAGTCATTTGACCGCTTCTCCCTGACATATTTCATTCAGGATCGTTATATTTCTCTGAGATGTAGTTACTGAGACCAGGGCTGTGTTGTCACACAGAAATGAGGAGAAAAGGCTTTGTCCTTCCACACCAGTGTCATCTACGCTCAGCAATGCTTTTAGCGTATGATTAGCTGTGATAGTGCTTCCAGCTCCAAACAAGGTACATGGTGTCAACTTCCATACGAACTGAGCTGAATTAACTTTGACTTTTTTGTGTGTGCGGCCGGGCCCTGGTAGAATGAGCCGGGCCTGCTGTGTCGCTTGTAGTTTCTCTGTGGTGCAGCAGAGGGCGCCAGGCTTAACCTTTGACGGAACGTCTCGGTTTCTTCGGCAGACCCCTACGACACGTCGTCCGGCTCCCTGCAGCTCATCTCCATCAAGCCCATGGCGGCCCCGCCCAGCTACTCGCACCCCGCCTCCTCCGACCGCAGCCAGGACTCCGCCATCCTCAACGGAGAGGTGCGCTCTGGGAAATCAGCCCCATCCTCAACCTCACGTTTCGTTCTGCCGACTCAAACTTTTGAAACGAACTCTTGACTCGCGAGTAAACGCGAGTGTTAAAGTTTGTCTTTGCGAACTCGGTTCGTCAAGTTAGTTTCAGGGATCGTTGGACTCGCCAAATTGCCGTTTGTGAGAGGGATAAAAATAACAGTTCTCGCTTTTAATTGTTGGTCCAATTTAAGGCCGATGTTGATTGAATCCCAGCCAGTGTGCATGGTGTGTCTGGTGACAAAGTGACTATATTGTTTCTATCAGCAATCTGTATCACTGCCTGTTGTTGTAAGGAGCATGTTAAAGGAAAGATTCAGAGGAGTTGAATCTGTATATTATTCTTACTGTGATAGTCATCTATGCCCAAAATAGCTTTATTTAAGGTTAGAGATTGAACCTTTTCAGAATTCTGTTATGCTTGGCAAAACCAGTCTTCCAGCTTGACATTGAAATAGCTACAATTCCCAATAAATGTTTCAGCACCATCTCAAAGGCGTCATAGGTAATGACTTTGCAGTGAATTATGGGAGCTTGAGGCAAGAGAAACATGGAACTGGTTGCCTACATTGTCCTTCTAGATAAAGTGATAGAAGATGAAAGAACCAACTTCTTATAGTAATCATACAAACTTAGCTAACCCCTATATAAGACAATCTACTCATATGGGTCAGTCGCTTTTAACCCTTTAAAGTGTAGGATCACAAATGCGTATGTGATTAGAATGTTCGCGACCGAACATTCTAATGCTGATGTAACAATCACTACTAGGTAATCGAAAGCGATGGAGTTCTAGAACACTTAGATTTTAAAAAAAAATTCTGAAAAGCCCACTCTTCGAAGGGATAAGGAATCAGGGGTCATAATGGGCATGCCCTGCGGTGTCACAGATGGGGATTTGGAGCCGACGTGCGGGGTGCGGTTCGGTTCCAGGCGTCTGAAACTCTGCTCCCGGCTCCCCGCAGGTGAGCATGGCCCTGAAGCAGAAGTCTGACATCGAGCACTACAGGAACAAGCTGCGGCTGAAAGCCAAGCGCAAGGGCTACTACGACTTCCCCGCCGTGGACGGCGGCGGCGGCGGCAGCGGGGGCGGGGGCGGCGGCGGCAAGTCCTACGCCCTGCGGCAGATGCACGGGCACCACAGCGTCCAGCTGGACCTCGGCAGGACCCCGGACCCCGAGGAGGAGCGCGCGTCCACCTACGTCAAGTCCAGGAGGAGGTGAGGAGCGCGGCGTCCCTGCGGCAAGGCCCCCCTCTAGGGGGAGCCGCCGCCGCCCAGTGTAATGCCTGGCGGGCGTAATGTGCTCTGCTCTCGTCGGCATGACGTCTCTGTGCCGAGCGCGCGATGTAACAGCCTCAGAAACGCGCGCTCTCTGAGTGATGTAAGCGTAGCTCTGATGTAATGCGCACACGGCTTTTGCAGTGTCAGTGTAACTTTGGTGTAACGTGCGCACATCCTCAGCGTCGTCGGCGCGTTTTTGGTTCTGGGGAAAGTCCACAGTTGCTGACGTGAACAGTTTGACAGCGGTAAGGAACCCCAGGAAGCGGGTGAATTTCTCTAAATTTAATCTGAACTGGCTGGGCGTTTTATATTCGCTGCCTGGTTATTTTGCAGTAAGCCGCTGCCCTCTGCCAACTGCAGTAGTGCTTTCAGTAGTCTGCAAAAAAAATAAAAGCAAAATGGCTGGTTTGTCGGCTTGGCACTCATCTGGACAAATGTGCAATAATTACCACAATTTATCATATTATTATCATATTATGTCATTCTCAGAATTATATTGTAGACACTAGGGCACACTGCAGCCTGTCCTGTAGACTGTAGAATGTTCTAGACCCCCCCCCACTCCTTCCCGACACAATGTCTGGATAGATTTGAGTCAGATCGCACCACCGCTGTCGTTTCTCGCTTCCCATAGCAACAAGCAGTCTCGCGCGCAGGCAGGCTCTTTGTTCAGGTAGGCTTTCGCTGTCGGCTTTGTGTTGGCGGGAGGGCTCAGTTTCCAAATCGACTGTCCTCTTTTTCTCGGAGCCGTTCTCCCATGTTTTTTTTTTCCTTTTCTTTTTTGCCTCTCCTCCGCGTAATCGTTTCTTAATTTTTCCCGAAGGGGAAAAAACGCGCCGCTTCAAAAAAAAAGCGCTGTCGCCTTAACCTCCTTTTTGCGAAGGGGCCGCAACTGCGCCCACTAAGTCCAGCGGCCTGTCCTCCCGTTGGCCTGCGATGAGACGGTCGTTTTGAGCGCGGGCAGCGCGCGCGGGATCGGATTTGTTTTTCGGGCCGGTCCCTCATAGCTGCGGTTTCGTCGCGCGTCGGAAGACGTTCCGTTGAGACTTAGCCCTCGCAGCTCGGGGGGGGGGTGTCTTCCCCTCGCTCCCGGCTGGGTCGCACGCGGCGAGAACAGACGCGCGTGAAAGCTGAGGAAGGATGTTTTCATCTTCTCTCCCTGTGGTCCACCGCGGGTCCCTCTGGGGTGTTTTTTTTTTATGATCGCACGTTCGCGCCTCGTTCCTCCGATTTACCGCGGCGGACTCGGGAGGGGCGGGAAAACGGCGACGCGGAAGCCAGCTGCGGGACGGGCGCGAACAGCGCGAGGCGCTCGGGAACATGGCGGGGGTGGGGGGAGGGGGGTGGGGAGGGGGGGAGGGGGATACCGACCCAAACTCACCAAGCTTCTTCTCTGAACGTCTGCTCTCTGTCTTCTGCATAGGCACTGCCGCGCATTACAATGGGGGTTTGTTTCGCAGGCGACCGCAACCAGGGCGATCCTCTCCGATAGGGCCGTCCTGGTTTATTGCCCCTCTGCTGGCCACTTTGTGGCTTATTTAGAGATTCCATGCACCATTGCGATTCTGGAGCTGCTTCTCTGGAGCAGAGAAGAAGAGGAACAAGTTAAATGTACAGCAGTGGTAACCTACCCTGTTCCTGGAGATCTACCCTCCTGCAGGCTTTCATTTCAACCCTAATTTGGCACACCTGAGTCTACTAATTAGCAGCTCAACATGATCTCTAGCTGTTGAATGAGGTGTGGCTTTGTTAGGGTTGGAGTGAAAGCCTACAGGATGGCAGATCTCCAGGAACAGGGCTGGGAACCACTGATTTTCAGGATTCAGCTCTGCAAAAGGATCAGGTGAAGTACGAGATGATGATAATGATGATGATGGTGGGTATGATGAAGCGGTGATGATGGTGACTTTAACCCCCGAAATTGACGTTACGGTGATGATGAAGATGAAGAAGATGATGATATTAATAGCAAGGATATTAATAGCAATGGTGATGATCATGGTGACCTGACTATCACGGTCTTGACATAATGTTGAGGACAGTGACGATGATGGTGATGACTATGATGGCAGTGATGATTATGGTGATGTCAGTTATGACGATGACTTGATCGCCTGGACTTCATGTTATGGTGTGGACAATGGCGGAGATGGTTATGACGATGCTGACGACGATGTTGACGATGGTGATGATGATGATGATGGTGATTATGGTGATGATGATGATGGTGATGATGATGATGGTGATTATGGTGATGATGATGATGATGATGAAGACTGCTCGATTGCAGACATTCGCAGATGGAGTGATGATGGTGATAGTAATGATTGAGGTGATTGTGATGATGGTGATGATGATGATGATGATGATGATGAAGACTGCTCGATTGCAGACACTCCCAGATGGAGTGATGATGGTGATAGTAATGATTGAGGTGATGATGATTATTGTGATGATGATGATGATGATGATGATGATGATTGTGATGAAGACTGCTCGATTGCAGACACTCGCAGATGGAGTGATGATGGTGATAGTAATGATTGAGGTGATAATGATGATTGGGATGATTGTGATGATTGTGATGATGATGATGATGATGATGAAGACTGCTCGAT
The DNA here is from genome assembly GCA_039654925.1 of Anguilla pacifica. Classification (NCBI taxonomy): domain Eukaryota; kingdom Metazoa; phylum Chordata; class Actinopteri; order Anguilliformes; family Anguillidae; genus Anguilla; species Anguilla pacifica. The sequence goes on from CM077299.1 coordinate 10,518,789, forward strand.
TGCAGACACTCGCAGATGGGGTGATGATGGTGATAGTAATGATTGAGGTGGTGATGATGATTGTGATGATGGTGATGATGATGATGATGATGATGATGATGATGAAGACTGCTCGATTGCAGACACTCCCAGATGGAGTGATGATGGTGATAGTAATGATTGAGGTGATGATGATTATTGTGATGATGATGATGTTGATTGTGATGAAGACTGCTCGATTGCAGACACTCGCAGATGGAGTGATGATGGTGATAGTAATGATTGTGATGATGGTGATGATGATGATAATGATGATGACGATGATGAAGACTGCTCGATTGCAGACACTCGCAGATGGGCGCCCCGGCGTATCGGAGCCGGCAGTCGCTGAGCAGCCCGGGTCCGAACGCCACGGAGATGGACCTGCTGGTGATGAGGGAGCGGAGCCGGAGGGGCGTGCGGAACAGCGGCTACGACGTGAGTCCCAACCCCCCCTCCTCCCTCCCCCCGTACCCGCCAGCCCGTCATTTCATCTGAAAAGGTCAAAGGTCACCTGGGGGGGCAGCGCTGGGCAGGCTTGCTTCCGCTTGCACACTGCAGAGCTGCAGTTTAATCACCTGCAGCTCAAACAGAATGCACTGAAGACACGAGCGTGAATTATTAAAATCTGAATATTCATTTGGAGTTGTTAAAAATGTATCATGCTTTTTGGTGCATTTTTGCCTCTGGAAAAACAGCCAAAATTCTGTTCTTGTAATTCATTATGACAGCCTGATGGCCTGCCGTGTGGGGTGGGGGTGGGGGTGGGGGGGTCAGGAGGGTGAATCGGTGGGGTAGTTTTACTGAAGACAGTAGAGGGGCAGGTTTTGGCTTCTGACATTGGCAGCGGCGCGAGCCGAGCCCCCGCGCGGCGGGTGTGGCGGTCGATGCGGCGGCCTTGCGGCTGGGGCGGCAGCGGCAGCTGGCGGAAGGGATGAGCGCCGGCGTGGACCGTGGCCCGGGGGCGAGATCGCTGCGGATCCTCGTCTCCCACTGCCGGTGCGGCGGGGGGGACTGATTAATGTGGCGCACTGCGCTCCGCCTCCAGGGGCTCCCCTCTTCTCACACAGGAGCTAAGAGCGCCAACAGCTCTTAGCAATTTATCATGGAGAGAGAGCGAGGGAGGGGGAGAGAGAGAGGGAGGGAGGGAGGGAGAGAGGGAGGGAGGAAGGGGGAGAGGGTGAGGGGGGAGAGAGAGAGAGGGAGGGAGGGAGGGGGAGAGGGTGAGGGGGGAGAGAGAGAGGGGGAGGGAAGGAGAGAGGGAGGGAGGGAGGGAGGGTGAGGGGGGAGAGAGAGGGGGAGGGAGGGAGGGAGGGGGAGAGGGTGAGGGGGGAGAGAGAGAGGGGGAGGGAAGGAGAGAGGGAGAGAGAGGGAGGGAGGGAGAGAGGGTGGGGGGGAGAGAGAGAGGGGAGGGAAGGAGGGAGAGAGAGAGGGTGAGGGGAGAGAGAGAGAGGGAGAGAGAGAGAGGGAGGTAGAGTCAGGAAAGGAGAGAGGGAGAGGCAGGGATGGAGAGAGGAGGAAGGAGGGAGGATGTGAGACAGAAAGATGGACAGAGAGGTGAGAGGGGGGCAGAGAGGATGAGAAATGCTGAGTGAGTGAGCGAAGAGCAAGAGAGAGTGAAAGAGAGAGAAAGAGACTGAGGTCACGGGATCGGAGTCTCGCTCTCCGCCGTGAAGGGCGCTCCGATCGCCCCACCCAGGGCGCTGTCCGGCAGAATGACTGTAGATCACGGAAGTCCGAGGCAGGGGGCTCCAGGTGTCACGGTGGGGGCGAAAGCACTGGTTTATGGGATACGGGCCCCCAAGGGTTGGCCATAAAAACACGCCCGTGAAACCCGTCGGCTCGGACTGTGCGCTGCCCCGTCCCGAAACGGCTCTGTGGTGAACCGGGTCATTGGCAACCGAACCGTTTAGCACCAGAGCGCTTGGGCGAGTCTCGCCTCTTAAAGGGTCAGCTCACAGCTGTACAAACTGCTTTCACTGCAGTTGCCTGAAGTGGATCCTCTTGCTGTTGACTATGAGCCTTCGACATTGGCCCTCAACCTCTATATTGTTGTAAAGCCAGCAGATCACCAGAAACTCCAGTAAATATCTAAAATATCTTTCAATGCACAATGTAAATCATACACGAAAATAAATCACCCAAAAATTGTACTATGCCTTTAATGGCACCACCGTGTATGTTGGGGCTACTGAACTCCGGGTCCTGCATGCTGCGGTGTCTGCAGGTATTTGCATTTTCATTGAAAAGGATCTACAATATAGCAAAATGTGTGTGTGTGCGTGTGTGCGTGTGCATGTGCGCGTGTGCGTGTGTGTGTGTGTGTGCGTGTGTGTGCGTGTGCGTGTGTGTCAGACGGAGGCGGAGCTGATTGAGGAGACTGACATGGATGGCCTCATGAGCACCGGAGGCTATGGCAACGGCAGTGGAGAATGGCAGGTCAAAGGTCACTCGGACACGTCCGGACCGGAGCGTCTTCAGCCGCGCAGCTTGCCTGTTTCACTAAACAAACGGACGTGGTTGCTTCCCAAACAGTAGGACTGCCTGTTTGCGTATGATGCAGGATGCTTTTTGTGCAGATGCGATGTAGCTGACCAAGCGCGTGCTCGTTCTGCACTGAACTCCTGGTCTCACGTGAACATCGTGCTAATGTTAGCACGTTAGCACTCACGTAACAGAAAGTGTTTAAAACCAATTCAAGCGAATCACAGAGCGAGAGAACGCGTCCTCTGACTGTTTGTTTCGGAGGAACAATGCGTGAAAGTGTGTGCCCTTTTGAACCGATCGTTATTATACCCTTGTGTATTACAGTGGTTCCAGAAGTGTGCGCTGGTAATTCAGTTTTGGTTTTCTCCCAACAATGAAACAAAGCTGTTTTCTCAGTGCCAGCAGGTAGCCGTTGAAGTAATGATGTATGACAACACAATAATTTCCATTGGAGACGCGGCTACACCATGCTGCTGGCCAGCCTGCTGTCGTACCGTGCGTTCGCCGATGTTTTGTTGACCCCGTTTCTTGCCGAAGCAAACCTGAAGCATTGCTGGCCTACCACTAAGGCAGGCTGGTGTTAATGCCGCCACGGACCCCTGTCCCGGGGGTCCTTAGTCTAACCGCCAGGTGGGAAAATTCTCGTTGTAACCTTTGAGCAAAACCATTTAACTTCAACCACTGTGTAGGGGGGAAAATTAAGGACTTTACGAACAGATTGTGGAATGTATGGAAAAAAAGGGGAAAAAAAAGAATATGCCCGTAAGACTTCTTGGATACGTGCTAAGCAAATAAATGAGAATAATGGTAAGTCGGACTCATTTCGTGTCTTAATAGAGGTTTTTGAAAGGCTGCCTCACGTGTGAATCACCTTCGCCCTCTGGCTGTTGTGGTGAAGCTATGGTTCAGTTGGATTTGAACTGGATGGGCTGAGTTGTGTTGAATGGTGTCTTTGTGTGTTTGCTTGTGCACCTTTAGGCCTTTAGGTTCGCTCAGCTCCCTGAAATGACCATGGGATCACCACCTCCGCCTATACCCCCCAGAACAGGACCCCCTCTCGTGACCTCTCTGAGACGGTAGGACCTCCTCTGATTCACCGTCCCCAGTGAATTTGGTGCTTCCATGAAGTCCCAACACAAACAAAAACTCACCATGGTGTTCCCAAAGTAATATTAATCTTTTTTTGTCTGAACTGATGATATGTTATATGTCTTAGCATTTAGCTTAAACATGAAGATCAGTGGCCTTCATTTGTTTGTTTTGTTCTTCGGGTGCCTTGCGTATTTTGCAGTGCTCTGGCTTTGCTTTTTTACGTGGGTTGCTGCTGCCATCCTGTGGCTGCAGGTGTGTAATGCAATGCTGGAGACTTGTGATTTTCCCCTTCCCCAGCTCCTCCTCTGACATTGGGCCCAAGTCCAGGACCTCTGAGTGTTCTGTCCCTGAGATGTCGAGCACGCTCGACAGCGACCCCTATGGGCCGCTCAGCAGAGTGCCCCTCCCAGCCATCACTGCTGATCAGTCCCTGTCACACTACTCAGGTAAGAGTTCGCCCCTGTGTGAGCAGTCTTACCCACCCCCTTCCAGACAGCATTAAGACTAGGGTCTCCTTCCAGTCGCTTATTTTACCTCCATGCATCCATTGCTCGCATCCTTTGCTTGTTTCCTTAGCTCCAGCTAAGGGGGACACAAACAAAAAATGCGAGGAAAGGACATCAGGACTAGGGAATTAAGGAAACATGTTTTTGGCAAACTGAACATCCTTGTTCAGTCAAGTGTCAGTTTGAAGCCACGTCAGTTACAGACATGGCAGATGGGAAGAGGTGGATCCACAGGTTGATCATTTCCACATTGCGTGTTTCAAAAGGATACTTCCACAAAGGATGCACTCGCGTATCCTCACTGAAGCATCCTGCGGGTGGCACCTGGCGCCTCACTCCTCCAAGGAGCATTTAATGTATTGGAATGTTCTTAAAGATGGCGGACCTTGATTGATTTCTGGGTCTGCCCATGTCCGAGTAGATCAGGACGGATAAAATAAGCGTTTGGAAGGAGCCCTAGGAATCCAGGTCTGGTAGCGTTTCTCCCATTCCCAGACAATGACTCATGATGACATCAGCTTTTCATGAGTGTTGCAGGACAAGGTGGGTGTGTGGGTTCTTTAGCCAATCAATGGCCTGAATTAATCGCTTGTGTTGAAACACACCGTGAACCAGCAGCCCTCCAGGACTGGAGTTTGACAGCCCTGGGCTAAATGCTAATCGGGAGGCAATGGGGAATGTATCAAAGCCAATATTCATTGTGGTTGGGCAGATGATTGCCCAGGTTGCTATTATAGCCCAAAGGGCTGCGTCTTGTGTGTTTAAAGCCAAAAAGCACACAATCTGACCTGAGAAAGGCACAGTGATATTGAAACACTGACTGCTACCTCCACCCAGTTCCATTAAACTACAAGTATTTGCAGTGTTGCCCTGTAAACAGGCTTTCTAAGGTTTTCCCAGGTTTAGTGTTTTTGATGGTTCTCTGGAAAGTACGTGTTTTAGATGGGTTACCTCTAAGGATGGGACTCATACACATTTTTAATGAGTGAGTGTGGTCCACACTGAGGGAGACCAGATGGGAGGCTGAGGGAAAGGTAGCTGATTGGCTGGTCACGTTGTCGATCTGCGCAGGAAACCCAATCACGGCAGTGTACGCCATACCAGCCAGCCGGGCCGGCTACACGGGCTACTTCGCCCCGACGCCGCCCTCCTCGTACCGCAGTCCGTCCTGGATGTCTTACCCGCCAGAGCCTGAGGACCTCCCCCAGCAGTGGACCGACCTCGTAAGACCGCGCCCCAGTTCTGCATGCGCTCACTTTTCAAACTGTTTTCTTTAAATGACAAGGTGGGGGGGCGGACCATTCCTTCAGAACGGGCCACCTTGCCCCGCCCCCCCTTTGACCTGTCCTCTGCTCTTGGCCTCCTTGTTTGATTGGAATGTTCTTTTCCTGTTTGTTTGCTTGTTTCAACCAAATGCCTTCATGCAGTGTCTTTTTGCAGAACCAGTGTCATTTAGAAACCATTTGCTGAACTGAATTTATCGGTGGCGTTGAGTGGACACAGCAAAACACCAGGGTAGTTGAGCACATTTCTTAAATGACCATAATGCCTTTCTTTCTTTCTTTCTTTCTTTCTTTTTTGAGTCTGTTATTTGTAACTGTTAGCAAATCACTCACATCTCATACTCGGATGAAAAATAAGCCATTGCAAAAGCTCCAAGATTTCTGTTTGACTTTAGACTCCATTTTCTGATCGTGAAATGATTTCTTTTTATTTATTTATTGTTTATTGTGAATTCTGTTGTGTGTAAAAGTATTTATCATTCATTTTTGTGTATGAAATACCAGTGTGAGAAAAAAAAAACAGTTACCCCAAATATGAGATGATACAATAATTATTATAGTGGTTAAAGAAAGCATATGTGTTTGTGTAGTAATTTATCTTTGGCTATTCAGTGCGATTCAGTAGTGACGTTTGCATCAATGTCTCTTGTAGGTACCCCTGCCGGGGTACACAGAGGCTTTCCCACACCCTCGATACCCCCAGAGCAGCCCGGTCAGGCTGGGGTCGTCTGCACGCGGTGTCCCGGACCCGCCCCCCACGCCCTTCACCGTGGCCTCTCGACAGAGCCCGACGGACCCCGTGGACGCCCCCGGCGCCTCCCTCGCCAGCATCTCCACCGCCGTCCTGGTCAAAGCCATCCGCGAGGAGGTGGCCAAGCTGGCCAAGAAGCAGACGGACATGTTCGAGTTCCAGGTCTAGCGCCCCCGGGGACCCGGAGGCCGAATGACATGTATTTCTAACATACTCTTGAGTCGAGGCCAGAACTCCAAGTGGGACAAAAGCCACAAACTTTTTTTTTTTTGAAGTTCTTCACTGAAAATTTATCTGTCCTCTTTTTGTCGTTCTTGGAAAAAGATGACTGGGTGGGGGTTTCTTTACACTTTTACTTATTTTAAGAGAGGCAGATGTTCATCACAAGCGATCTTGGTTTCTGAGTGTGTTTTGTTGTCGTCCTGTAACACTGTAGATTTCTTGTTGAGAAGCTCAATCTGACAAACTGTGTTTCTTTTGATTTTGCCGGTTAATCAAGGCAAGAGTCCTGTAAAGGCAAAAGCATAAACAAAATCTGAATAAGAATACACAGGAAAATTCTATGGGAAAGATACATTACCCATGCTTTTTTAACCTGAGCATATTAATTTAGAGACACCCCGGAATTTTGAATTTTGCCGAGTGGTTGTTAAAAACAAAAAAAAACAAATAAGAAAACAAAAAAAAAAACAGAAAGAAGGCACACATTATGCATCAGCTGTTTAAACTAGACTTTGTACATTATTTGTAAATTACAAAAAAATGAAAAGACCAAAAATTTTGATGATTAAAAAGAGTATAATTAATGTACAGTAGAGTGTATGAGAAATTAAGACATGGACATGCACCTGAATGAAAGGTATTGTTGATTATCCAGAAGATGCAGTGTTGAAGCCCACATTGTTGATTTTAACTGATTATGTTGACCTCCACAGTATGAAAAATACTATGAACTATGCAATGATTAGAGTGGTCTCACTCTACGTTGCTTTGTTTCATCTGGTCTGCTGCATGAGAAAAGTGTCAGACTTGCTACACAGTATACCGCATCTGTCTTGTGCGTCATTAAATAAGATCAATCCATTATGAAATAGTTTCTCGTTTAGAGAACGGATTTCAGATGCACGCGGAGGGGGATGGGCTTCTGTGAGAAAATAAACAACCACTGGCAAAGTGTTTGGTGAATGTATCAAGCATTCACAAATCAGACCTGTGAGAGCCGGTGAGTTAGTGTGTTCAACTGTCCAGCCATTCAAATCAAATGTCCAACTGTTTCCTGGATTTCGTTAAACATTCCAGGACTTTTTTGGTCCGGAAACACACAAATTGAGTTTTAATTGCATGTGCGTGTTACGTGACATGCGCGACATAAACTGCTACTAAAACTTCAAAAAATAACAGCTCTCGGTGAAAACTCCCTGTCATTGTTCGTGCTGGAAATTCCTCCTGTTCCACTGACAGCTTCGATTGTTATTGATCGCAAAACAAATGGTATGAAGAAGCTACTTTGGTGCTGAATGTCTGATGTTGCTGGAAACGACTTCGCTACGAGAGATCATTTGTTGTTAGTCTAATGGTATCTATCACAGTAATATTCTATGGTTTCTTTGGGCTGTTGCCGTTTCCGCCTGGCGCGCACATACACGTACACGCACACACGTAATTTACAGTACGTGTACATCGAGTGCGCAGGAGGAATGTGATTAAAGTTACCGTGGACGACCGAATTCAATCTCATTCCAACAGTCCGCTACATTTATGATGTCGGTGATTTATGATGTAGGTTATTTCTATGTAAATGCAGTGCGGCTTTATTTTGTGTGTTTAACGTTCAGCTGATTCAGGTGACTGAAGGTATTTGATGTGCTAACACAAGCTTTAGTAGATGCTTGGTAGCAATGAAAATCTAACGTGGTGGCAACAAGAGTCTTGTAGAACCAGGATGCATATTTTTGGTTCTGGTTGTGAAGCAGAAAACAGAAACCTAAGACTCAAATTCCAAATTGTTCTCTCTTTGTAAATTTATTTGGTGTGTTGCAGCTGGATGAAAGACTATGGGGAAAATAAATCACAACTAAAATACTGAAATTTTAAATGTATTTTTCTCCTGCTACCAAGTTTTCTGATGTATTGCTTTGTCTGATTTTTGTTATACATTTATCAAAGTTATGTCAAATTGTCATTATTACATTTATGAATATACTATGTGCATTATTACATTTATGAATAAACTATGTGCAGATAAACATTTCATTAGACAGATGAGTAAAAGAGGAATATTTTTTAAACCAAACTCTAGTTTGGACTGAAATTTCAGAAATTGAATTATTGCCAGCATTCATAATTTCTCATGTCACTCTGCTACTGTGAAGTGATTTGTTTCAAATTGTGAGATACAATTGCAGTTATTTTTTAAATATGGAATCCCTGACAAAAAAGTGTACTCCTACATTCATCTGGTTATAAAAATATTAAACCATGCCTCTGTGTGCATCATGCTATGGAGTGCTGTCTGTCCTTAAATACCTATTGGCACGTATTTTAGAAATTATTTTTTTGATGCATGCAGCCCTGGGCAAAAAAAGGGTTTTCACAAAAGCTTTTGACAAAAAGACTTTTGTACGTGTGGTATTTTTGACAGTCTGAAACATCCATAGTTCAAGCATTAAGGTTGACAGCGAATACGTCATAAGAAATTGTGAATGTCCTTCGTAGCACATTGTTTTCATGTAAGTGATTGTACTCTTGTTCGTACGTCAGCCAGCTGAAATGCACTTTATCTTCCATTCATAATTATTTAGGTTGACAGTCAGACCAGGTGGACTGTATCATTGTACAGAGTGTCTTACTATACTGATTATGGGAGTTGGAGTTTGGGGGACAGTGTCTTGTATTCTGAAACAAACTGGTGGGAAATTGTCTGAGAGAGCACACCACTGGACATGCATTATCAATGCAAAGGTGAAATAATAATTTCACAATATGAAATATTCATATAAGACCACAGCTGCTTGCATCAGTGCAATTTACATATCAGTCTCTATGATCAAGTTACCATGTCTGTAAAATACATATGAATTCTGTAAACCTTACACATTTGCCAGAACCTCTCCATTATAGAAACTAAATGTATTCTTTGTTTGGAATTCAGATTACGTCTTCTCTTAGGACCCGTAATGGCAAATGGAACGTTGTGCGGCTGTTCCTGATCACTTTCCCATCAGACATTTTCTTTGATCTGTTAGTTTAAATTATTTCCACTGATTTAAATTGTTTTTTTGGGGGGAAACTGTATTAAGTCACTTGAGACATCCAGGTTAAATGTTACCTTTAAAGCCTGGGCTTTTCATCCTCAACTACAACATCTCACAAGGAAGAACTAGATCTAATATGTAGCCTGTTGTGAAAACTGAGTCATCAAGAGTACTGTACTTATAACCAGCCAAAGTATGCCACTGGTTCCTGAGTTATGTTACCTTTTCATTCAATTTTGTTTTTATTCTCTATTAACTTTTAAAAATCACTTTCATTCTCAGTATATCGTTCACACACTGACCATATGAAAATGAATACTCGACCCAGACAATTATAAACTAGTGTATATATGAAAAGTATTATCTAATTGAAATCAAGTGTTACAAAACATGTTGGTGGCTTCCAGGTTTTGTTGGCCGATTGATTGAAATCTTGGTTAATGACATACATTTGCCACCCTAATGATGGTTGATGCTATCTGCATATGTATAGTAAAAAGAAAAGTCTTCTATTTGGTAATAAATGTGGACTGACTTAATTTGTATAAAGGAACACCTTATTCTAGTGTTGGGTTATAATTACATTTATGATGTCATTTAAAATCCAGATTACATTTGGTTTGAATCAATAATAATTGAGCCCAATAAAAGTGTTCACATAAGTTGATGTGATGACTCATTTGTTTGTTGAATGCCCTATTGCAGATCTAAGAACAGATTAAGATAGAGCAGAACTCTAGATATGGCAGAAACATGCATTTCTGAAGAAAGTTTAATTAGGCCTACTTTCTAAATAACATTGTAGTTAGGCTAACAAAATGCATGCATTATATACAGATAACCTATGTGTTAACGGCCTTTGGAGAGACCCCAAGATCATATCCGGGTCTAGTAGTTTAGAGCCCGCCCTCTATTAAGATAAACTGGAACAATGCCACTTTTGGTATTCAACACCGCGGGCCTTTGAGTCCACGCACAGCACGTGCAACTTAAGATAAATGGAGATTATTAAGTCTCATATTATGACAGGCAGCCATATATCAGAAGGGGTCTTTATGGCAAAAGCTCTGTGACCTCATGTCTTTCGTTTTCAAAATAAAGTTCAATTTAATATGATTTTACTAAACTGAGAACCATGACAACCGTTCGGCAGTCGTGTGATTGTGAAAGCTTAAACGTTAGGTACACGGGGTTCAGTTGTCAATAGCAACCGAAGGAGAGAAACACACGAAGGGACATATTTTCACTTTATATATATATATATATATATATATATATATATATATATATATATATATATATATATATATAGTTGTTTCCTCTGATCTTCCTGGTTAGAGGAAATTTGACTGCAGCTCGATGCGCCTTTTCACTTCTTTTTCAAAGCTTCACTGTTGTCGCGCCTTAATATTACACGCTGAGACAATCTGCAAAGAGAAATAATTTTGTTCAGCTCAAAATTTAAGGCTAACTTTAAATCAGGAATAATTTCAGTTCTATTAACGTTAACACGATTGCATCATAAAATGTTTTCTTTTTAACTGAGCGGATTCATTCCGTTGCTGTAAATTAATTAATTTACTAATAATCAAGTTCTTTTTTAAAAATTTTATTTATTTATTTTTACCGGAAACACAACAGATTGGCTATGGGTCTAAATAACATTGCTAGCCCGCGAGTAGGCCTAATTACCAATTAATGTTCACTGCTAATAATGACAACACCAGGTGCTAATTACATCATCTGCCGTCAAAGCCTCTCCCATCAGAGTGAGTAACTCAATCTCCTTCAGTCGGATGCTCAGTTCACATATATCGTCCCCTTCGCTCCAGGAGACCGTGGGCCCGATCGTTGGGCAGTAGAATTCCAAGGGCTGGTATTTAGCCACCGTTAAGATGCCTGTGTTGGGCCAGGCATCCTCGTCCGCATTGATCTTAGGATCTACACGCCCGTGTCTGGACAGCATCATGGTCCAGATATCCTCGCTGGCCGGGGACGGGTCGTACAAGGAGGGGAAATACGCTAATTTTTTAGCACTCATTGCGCTGTGAATGTTGTTCTGATAGTGGAACTAATGTTTTTATTTGAAAAAGAATTGTAGGCTACTTAGAGATTTTAGAACACCACAAGGGAGCAGCACGAGATCGCATTGTCCAGCTCAATTTTCTGATGATTGGGCCTATTATATTTTGGTGGACCAGAAATACACGATTTAGCCTCCTCGGCTGGCTGAATGCTATGATATTATGTTAAAACACACTCTCTCTTACCAGTAAGAAAAAGCTTAAAAAGTGCATGTCTTAAGTTTCAAAACTAAAAAGTAGCCTTTTTAATTATGTTATATTGTAACCCTTCAAATAAGTGACACACAATTCTGTCCCCAGCGCATATTTACTTAGCCTAATTGTTTCAGTATGAGATGTCACAATAAAGAGAAACAGAACAACAAAAAGAAGAAAAAACTTATCGTATCAATACTAATGAGTATAGAGCACACATGGATACAAACGCTATAGGTAGTTAGCTGGATACCTTCTTGGAAACCAGTGATGTCCTCTGCGCCAGAGTTTCAAACAGGCTTCCGCTCGCTGGGGACATCTCCCTGCCATGTGGCAAGGGAGAGAGTTACCAAGACACCATAACTCTTACAGACTGTCAGCTCTGCGGGAACGGTAAGAAATCCATATAATGTTAGCAAAATAGTTTTTTAAACACGTTGTTGAGCTATGATATTTGCATTACAATAAACATCGCAGGACAGCCTGGGATGCTACTGATAATGAAACCTAAGGCAAATTAACCTTGTAGACAATAATAATTGAACAGCTGTCCTAAAATGTAGGCTACATATCAGGCAGACTAAGGCTTGACTTGCTGCTGTAATTCTTGTAACTTGTCATTTATTCTGTCTCAATGCCTATGTTATATGGTCGATCTTCACAAGTAACCGTAAGCAAGCCTATTTTATCCTATAGGATGCGTGGCTTCTAGCAGAAGTTAAGACTGCCTCTGGTTTCACGAGGACGCTGCTCCGTTTCCATGGAAACGGGAAAGCAAGGAAAATGCTGAAGGTTCTTGTTTTGTGTCTGCTGAACTCCAGTGTTCCTATACCGTGTACAAAGCAGGGTAAACTCCCCGTTCTGCTTCCGTCTCTTTTGGACTGATGATGAATTGATGTAAAATAGCTTTAGTGAGTTCTAACACTATACAGTTCACTTACAGCCGACAGATAGCATACAGCTTACTTAGTCTCAGTGTTAGCTGAGTTAACATCACAGGTTCAACAAAGTAAATACTGATTTAACAACTTTTATGTTAGAGGTAAATGCACATGCATAGAACAGGTTATTATTCATCCTTTATTTGAAGTTTGAATCTTCTGGCAACTCTATATTTGAATAATAAATGGGTCAATGAATATATGTAGACACTAGGAAATAAATAAGGCTACAAGGTACTTACAAAATTAAATGTTAAATTTTCTGAATTCTGTGTTTACAGGGCTTTGGTCCAAATTAAGAGGTGTTCTCTTGGACAACAGTAGTGACATTTATCAAACAAAGAATGTATCCTTCACATACTGCCTGTGTAATCACGAGGATATCTGCAAAATGGATGCTTCACAGGTAGGCGTGAAGTTGCCTTATCCTTTATCTTTAAAATCACACTGACGCATGCAGCATGTCTACACAGTATTGATATATCAAACTATAACAGGCTGACAACTCGTGGCATTTTAATAGGCTTTGCGATGTGTTGTAGGAGCACCAAACTTTGTAGATGATTCTGCATAGCCAAAATTGAAAGTACATCCTGTTCTGTCTCTATATCTGTGAGAACTGTAGGTTTTCTGTTTGTCAATAAAATTCAATTTATTATCATATCTTTCAGCAAATTAATTTTAGACCACTGTGCCCCTGCTGGCGATATGACCATAATCAATCTTGGCCATATTTCCAGCTTCAGGAAGCAAATAAAGGTACTGTATTGATGTCTGTCATGTTAGACTTTGCAAGTGGAAATGTATGGTACTCTTTATAGTACACTTAGTGGCCATTTTATTAGGTACACCTATCTAGTACTGGGTAGGACACCCTTTTGCCTCCAGATCATTATGAATTCTTCGCGGCTTGGATTCAATCAAATACTGCAAACATTCCTTGGGGATTTTTGGTCCATTCTGATTCGACAGGATCACACAATTCCTGCAGATTCTTCGGCCACGCATGCATGATGCAAACCTGCTGTTTCATCACATCCCAAAGGTGCACAATTGGATTGAGATCTGGGGACTGTGCATGCCATTGGAGTAAACTGCAGTCACGGTCATGTTTGTGAAATCAGCTTGAGATGATGCATGCTTTGTGATATGGTGCACATTATCCTGCTGGAAGTACCCATTTGAAAAAGGGTAGACTGGCCATAAAGGGATGCACATGGTAAGCAGTGATGGTATACAATGGCAATCAAATGATGCCCAGTTCATATTAATGGGTCTGGGGACTAATCTGTGCCAGATTACACACACCACCACCACCAGCCTAAACCGTTGATAGGATGGGTCCATGGATTCATGCTGTGTATGCCAAATTCTGACCTTACCTTCTGCATGTTGCTGCAGAAATTAAGATTTTTCAGGCCAGGCAACATTTTTCCAATCTTCACGTCCAGTTCTGGTGATCATGTGCTCACTGTAGCCTCATCTTCCTGTTCTTAGCTGACAGGAGTGGAACCTGGGGTAGTCTTCTGCTACTGTAGGCCGACCTGCTTCAAGGTTCAACATGCTATGTGTTCAGAGATGGCCTTCTGCACAACACTATTGTAAACAGTTGTTATCTCAGCATTTGTGGCCTTTCTGATTGCTGGAATGAGGCTGCGCATTCTTCTGACCTCTCTCATTTAACAAGGTGTTTTTGCTGACAGAATTGGTGCTCACTGGATATCTTTTACTTATTCTATCCTTCTCTGTAAACTCTAGAAACTACAGTGTCTGGTAACCCCAGCTGTTTCTGAGATGTTGGAACCACCATGTCTGGCACCAACAATCATACCACAGTCAAAATAGATCACACAACTTGCCCATTCTAATGTTCGGTAAAACAATAAATAAACCTCTTCACCGTGTCTGAATGTTTTGTATGTTGAGTTACAGCCTCAGGATTCGCTGGTTGGACGAGCAGGCTATTTGTGTTGACGAGTAGGTGTATCTAATCAAGTGGCCACTGAGTGTATATTCAGAGTGCAGTAGGTAATTGCGATTAAACATGGTGATTAACACTGGAGAGAACTGCAGCTGGTCGTCTGCAACGTTAATTTGGTTCATTGTTCACACCAGATAACGCTGAATCAAAGGGTGTGATTACGGTGCACTTTTACCCATGTGACCCGAGGAAGGCCGCTTCGCGCGGCCTCACAGTCACTCCGCTGCAGCAAGTTAGCGGCTGTCCTCGGCCGCGCTTCCACGTTCTGCGGGACCTCTCGCTGGTAAGTCCGCTCGGTTTTCAGTCGAGTGGATGGCTTCCCTGCTAAAAAAAAAAGTAAAAAAAAAATGAATAATTTATGGCCGCCCTTTTAGAGGGAGGGGTGGGGAGGGTTGGGTCATTTAAGTGCAGGTCAGGATACAGTTCCTCGGGCAAAATAAAATAGAAAGTTCAGACGCTGTTTCTGAACAGCAGTGCAGCGCTCGTTTAGCGACTGCTAATGAGAGACTTCCAATTCCCCGTCTCGACGCTTAGTGTTTACCCTCGTAGAAGACTATTCGTAACGTTTGTCCCCGTGGGCAGACTTTATAATTAACACTGTGACACAACAACTGCGATGCCTGTACTTCATTTTAATGCCGATATTTCAGTTAATGTTTTATGAAGCGCGGAGCAATGGCAGTAAATAGTGTAATGGCTTGTTTGACCTTTCAAATGCGGTTTGAAATTGTTTTTCGACAGAGGGAAACACAACGGCTGTGCACATGGACTGAGAGGAGGCTGACGACTTGGCAATTAGTTCTTAAAAAAGGTCAAGCGGAAACACTAGAGAATTTTTGTAGTTACTCAGTAGTAGTTGCAGTGGTTTAAATATATACTTTCTAATATGCCATTTCAAGCAAGCCTTGATTTAGACTTATTCTCTGTGTATCAGTTAGTAAGAATCCACACAGTAAAGTCATCAGTGTTAAATGCACTACAGCCAGAGTGGACTCGTATAAACTCTGTTTAGAACTAACACTGGACATTTTACTGTGCAGGATTATGTTTCAAAATGTTAAATTATCTATATCCTTCTGAGGCCCAGCAGAAAAGATGTGTCTTGACAATGTTACAGTGAAAATATTTTTAAAGATAGCATTTATTTAATTTTTTATTGAATGTCATTTGTAGTGTACACGGTGAAATGTTCAGTGTTCAATCAACTCTTAAAGTACATATGATCTCTTGGCCTCCTATGTACACTGTGAGACTTATCACCGGATATTTTACTGTCTAACTTATTCAGCATAGTAGAATATATGGTTGTTCGGATTAAGACTGGAGACTCATGTCCCCTACAAAAAACAAAAACTGAATTTCTGGGTCTCAGGAGGATATAACACATGTAGTATTGTGTAATGCTTATTTGAGACTGCATTAAACAGAGTTCAGGGAATTGGAAATTGATTTTTTTCCCCCTCTGCTATTTGCTCAAGATGATGCCAGGAAGAGTGGAGGAAGAAGATTTCGCAGAGGTGTTCTCGCTTCCCTCTCACCTCCGATGACTCTAGCCACAAGCACTCTTACAGATACCCAGAGCTGGACGGGCATTTCAAGCAGTACGCTGGCCTCGAGTGATGTCACAATGTCACTGTCAACATTCTACCAATCAGAATCAGCTACAGGCGGAGCCAGCTTCACTCAGGACTCTGTAGTGAAATTAATGTCCATATATGGAACTCCCGTTAGTGTGGAAAGGTCCTCTGGCTTCCATTTGTCAACTGATCTTGCAATCACAGAAGATTATAACCGGCAGCTTTCGGATGCACTTCAAAAGACCCAGTTGACAGAGGAGTCCCACCAGACATCTCCAACGCCATCATTCCAGCATGCCAGCAGCTATGGACTTAGTAGCGAAACGTACGTTAATTCTGACTCAGAAATTCCCTGGAATAAGTTGTACGGAGATAGTGAAATGTCTTTGAACATTTCCCTTGCAACCTCTGATGCAAACTTTATTGATGATGTGGCAAGTGTTGAACCAACGGCGTTTAAAGAGAGCCTAGACTACTGGCATCAAACATCATTTCAGGTCGTGAGCCCTACTAGTAGGATGACATCGTTAGGGGTCTCTGATGGGATGACGGTCAGCCCCTCTCTGTCAGATGAAGAAATGAGACAGACTTTTGGGAGAACGTCTCTAAATATTTTAAACGGTCCCAGTGATTTTTCAGATCTCAGCCCCACCTTCCGAGAGAGCATCATTGAGTCAGCAGGTTCTGAAGTAACGGAAACCGGTGACACGTTGATTCTGCAGTCTTCGACGCCTTCTGTGCAAACCGTACCAGTGCTTCCAATGAAGGAATCAGACCATAGTAGTCAAAGTCTGCCCATTGATTACAGGATTACGGTAGATCAGTCAGCGCCTCCCACTCTGTCTCTGATAGAGGAAAAGATGCCAGTGTCAGTGGGAAATTCGTGGAGTATGTTTAACAACCAAGGAGATTATTCAGACTCGAGTTTAATCTCTCGACAAATAATAAGCGCAGCTCCGGGTTATGAATCGGAGTCCTCACGCGGCGCAGAGTTGCCGGCGTCTGACTCCAGCGGGATTCCGGCGTGGCCTCCGGCGTCCCCCGCCGCCTCCGTGACGGATGAAACGGCCGAGCAGACTTCGGCGGGGTATTTGTGGAGTACGTCGAATTCCCTTGGAGGCCTGCCTCACTCTGCTCCTGCTGCCGGTGCCGGTGCTTCTAATGAGTCCTTTGAGCCCAGTGACCCCGCTACAGCCGAACAGTTCCCCCCATCCTCCGTGCATACAGTACCGCACCATCAGCCGTATGAATCATCTCCAAGCGACTGGAGTTTTTCAGTCTACGGTGCCGGTACATTAGAAGCATCGGATCCCTCATTGACAAATACACTTGAGGCTCCTTCCTCTATGCAGCCCACCCCAGCACTTGAAGACTCTAAATTACCAGTTGAATCTAGTGACTCAGTGACACCAAGCGATTCAGACTCATTTGAATACACAGTTCTATTTCCCTCAGTTTACTCCCCTAGTCTGTACGAGTACACTGGAAGTCATTGGCCCCTCAGAACCTATAGTGAACACATCATAGATGTTTCAGCACATACTCCTGTGTTAGTCAGTTCCAAGGGGGTTGGATTAAATGAACCTTTGACCTCCTCACAAGAAAGCATATGGGTCGATTCATCCACAAAGTATCAGCTGAGCACTTCGCCTGGACTGGAGATCCTGTCAGAGTTTTCCACAGCAAGTTCTTTGCTTGATAGTCAAGGAGTTACGACGGAACAGTACCCTCCAGATAGTTTGCAGCCCACGTCATTTTCTGGACTTAGCGGCTCTCAGTACCCCGTTTCTGTCTCCTCGGCAGAGAATGTGATGTCCAGTGTACTTGGACCAGTAATGGAAACCAGAGTGAGTCTAAACGACAGCGAGATTGTTATTGACGGGCTCCGGACCGAGGCATTATCTCCAACAGCCACAACTCATTTGGCGGTCGTGACGGGATCGATTTTTGATTCAGCGGGTAATGGACTCTACACGGAGCTGGAGAGCGTGGGCCCCAGTTCTCCCCACGTGGCCTCCGATGCGCCATCATCCGCCGCTCTTTCCGAGGGTCCTCTCATTCATAGCCAGTTGGAGGCGCCATCTATTTCCCATTATTACGGCGAAGGCTTGGAGAGCTCTTCAAATATTGACTTCCACTATTCCGTGTCCCCCCTCCCTTCCCTGCTGAGCAGGCCTGGCTCCGCGTCGTCCGGCTCTGACAGTGGCAAGGTTGAAATCAAGGAGACCGTTTTGCAGACGGAGGGCTTTTTTTCTTCTGCCTCTCTGAAAGAAACGCCGATTTTCAGTTTGGAAAGTTTCGGGGCGGGAGCACTCAAAACTCTCTCAGTGTCGCATGAAAATGTGGACGGGGCAACTTTAGAAAAATCTGCTTCTTTGTCCTTGCCAGTAGAATCTGCTGAGACATCTGTGTTTACATCCCTCAAAGATTTATATCAATCTCAGAGTGTAACCGTCTCAACTAAAATGCTTGAGGACACTGCAGGATTTGACAGACAACCGGATAACACTGTTTTTGCACCAATATCATCTGTCAGTGTTCAGCAAACTTTGCAGCCTGATTATTCTAGTCGCGTGGACCCTGAAAGCTCAGGGCAATTTTTTTGGGACACTCAAAGTGTGAGTCACCTTATTCAACCAGTACACGGGTCGTCCATGCATTTTAGTACAGAAGGACACGAATATACGCTCCATCCTTCTTTTGGTGTTAGTTCCATCTTACATCACATCAGCAGCACATTTAAAACGGTACCTGTAGAACTCGTACGATCAACTGCCTCTGTGACAGAAATGATCGATTTGGAAACACGCACCTCAGCGCAAACATCAGAAAAGACATTTCTGCTTAAAGGAACGGAGCAATTGTCTAACAGTGAAATTAAATCGCTTATCTCCTCGTCATCAGCAGAAAAGCCATATTCAGAAGGCATGACCCCCTCTTCATCGATTCTGGCATTACATCTGTCTTATCTGATGACATCGGTTACCCTTTCATCGTCTGTCTCTGATGCCTTGCTGAGTTCAGCGAGCAGCGCGGACGGCACGCCTGCAGAGGACGCCTCAGATCTCTTATCGCCCGGCTTTTCCACTTCCTCGTTTCCCAGCTCGCCATGCGCAGGGGTGAACTCTGACACCCTCTGTGCGGCGCCTGTCTGGCTGTCAGCTGGCAGTTCCGCCTTCTCGCCAGCAGGGGCCAGTGCCGAACCTCGTTCCTCTTCGGCCTCTCGGTTCAGCCTCTCCCTCACCTCTGTCGGGACGTCTGCGGGATTTAAGACAGATTTGCCGGAAGGGATATCTATGGTAACGTCCGTCCATTTTGGCTCGTACGGGCCGAGGACTGACATCTGGCCCACAACCTCATTCGGTCCCCCTGCTCCCCCCCTCAGCGTGGAGCCCACTCAGATTTACGGAGGCACGTTGGTGCCCTCCTCTCCCCCATCCCAGAGCAGGACTTTACTGGCTCCCCTGACTGGGCTGACAGCAGCCATCACTCCGTCTCTGGTTCTCCCCTCTGTGACAAAAACAATGCCTTCGTTTGCGGCAGAGTCCACCGTGGAGATAACGGCCGTGTCCTCGTCGCTTTCGCCCGTCTCCTCGCCCCTCCCCCTGACACAGGTCACACCGCCATTGCAGTCATCGTCTGCTACAACCACCAGCTCCTCCATGACAGGAGAATACTATTATTCTTTCAGTATTCCAGCCACTAAGGCACCGTCAATAAATACCGAGCCGGGACCTACATCTCAGCCAATTACTAAGCCACAACTTACATCTCAGCCAATTACAGCGCCACGACTTACATCTCAGCCAATTACACAGCTGGGGCCACCTTTGAGTACCAGCGTGCTGGCGAGTGCCCCATCTCTCTCTCTGGCTAATAGCACTGTGTTAAATGTGATTGGCTCCTACTCAACACTGCCACTCTTCTCTCTGGCCTCATTCCCAACCACCATACCAACGCCTCTTCTCCCCACCTCCAAGGCCTCAGGCCTGGTAACGAGCGTGACCTCGTCGTCAAACGCGGCGTCGTCAAAGCCGGCGTCGCCGTCGTCCTCAACGCCGGTGGCCTCCCCCTCTCCTGTCAGCACGCCCAGGAGCCAGGGAGTGGAGACGAGCGGCTGGACGCCAGCGTCACAGGCCGTCTCCCCGCCCGGCCCGGTCCAGCCCAACGGCACCTCGGTGCCCACCGCCGCCCCCGCCGTCCTGCAGGAGCACCTGCTGGAGATCACTCTGCAGGTCAATGGCACCGTCGACGTCTTCGCCGAGAGCTTCCGTACCGCGGTGGCCGACGGGCTCCTGCTCACCTTCCTGCAGGCGTCCCGGCTGAACCAGACCAGAGCGAGGAGAGCTGCCGACCCCCTCGTCACGGTACGTACATCATCCAGACCCCCCACCCCCACCCCACCCCCCCTCGGTCGACGGCTATTTATGTTGCCTAACAGAAGGAACATCCTTACGGCACCCCATCAGCCTCTCAGTCAGGGACAGGCCAGGATTTAGTGGACAGAGATGCTAAATCTCTCCCTGAGCGCATGTACCTGCACGATTTAGCGGACGGGGATGCGGAATCTGTCTCTAAGCACATGTACCTGCTGGATTTGTCGGATAGAGGTGTGAAATCTCTCCCTGAGTGCATGCACCTGCATGATTTAGCGGGCAGTGATGCAGAATCTGTATCTGAGCGCATGTACCTGCAGGATTTGGCGGCCATGACCAGCCGGAAGTAGCCAAGAGACGTGTCTGCCCAGGTACCAGAGCTCCCAGGTACCAGAGCTCTGTACGCTCCTCCTGGCCCCTGGCATGAGGCCGCGGCCACCGAGCAAAGTGAACTCTGCCCGCACTCTGATTTCCCCTCTTCCCCCCGGGTGATTGGCCCCAATCACCGACAGCGTTCAGTGGCGTCTTAAAAGAGCCGGTCGCTGTGTTCAGGTGGGATGTTAGGGGATGGCGGAGTGGAGGAGGGAGGAAAGGGGGAATCTGATTACATTACAGGCATTTACACAACTTTTCACGCAGAATTTACACTGCATCCATTTATACAGCTGGATGTACACTGAAGCAATGCAGGTTAAGTACCCAGGAATCGAACCTATGACCTTCAGTTACAAGCCCAGTTCCTCACCCACTATGCTGCACTGCCGCCCCTGGCATGGTTTGAAAAATAAGTGCGTTCCGCTGTTATTTAGGATTGCTCAGGGCTGCTCTCTCTCTCTCCTTCTCTCACTCTTACTCTAGGTGGAGATTTACTCTGTCAGCAGGACCGCCGGCGACAGCGTTCTCGTGCAGTTTGTCGTACTCCAGGACGGAAAGCCCATGAGCGCAGCGGATGTTTTAATGATTCTTAACAGGCTTCCGGACCTCCTGGGCACCCTGAATGACAACCTGCCTTTCCCGGTATTTTTTTTATTTCTACATGTGTGCGATATCCTCCTGAGACCCGACAATTAATTCCTGTCCCCTGTAGGGGGTGTGAGTCTCTGGTCTTAATCTGGAGAGCAATATATTCTACTGAAACAAGGGCCATTCAATAAAAATAATATAATGTTCTTGAAAGCATTTTCAACATTGTTTTGTCATCCAAGAGACCCGCGTTATATCAAAAAATATAAAATATACTGTATGTATTTTTCCAGGTCCCAGGAGGATAAGTGTGTGTGAGTGTGTACGTGTGCTTGTTTGTGTTTGGTGTCTGTGGTGTTTGTGTGTGTCTGTGTGTGTGTCTGTGTGTGTCTGTTGTGTTTGTGTGTGTGTCTGTGTGTGCGCACCTCAATCCTGAGCTGCCATTCCGGCTCTTTAGCTGCGGTTTCCAGCTCAGCGCTGCGCTCTGTGTGGAATAGCGAAGCTGCGGTTTCCGGCTCAGCGCTGCGCTCTGCGTGGAATAGCGAGGCTGCGGTCGAGCAGCGGCGGGGCTGAGTGACGCTGACGCTGAACGGGCTCCTCCGCAGGTGACCCGGGTTCCGTCTGCGGTGGCGGCGTCCCCGCTGGCTCAGTTTGCCGGCTGGTTGGCGGCGGTGGTGGTGCTGGCCGCCATCTGCGTGCTCCTGGCCGCCCTCCTCGGCGTTTTCGCGAAGAAGTCCCAGGCGAGAGGGAGAGAGGCGCAAAGCGTCCAGAAGAGGGCGCTCACCCCGTTCAAAAAGGTGAGGCCGATCGGGATTCGCTAATCCGTAATGCACGTCCTCTGGTGCAAAGCATTGATTGGTGCAATTATCTGAAGCCGTTGGATCGGAAATCACAAAACTGTACGCATAGAAAAGGTGCGCATGCAGAGCCGTAATTTTAATTTCAAAGGTGGGGGGGACACAGGGGTGTTGTGAGTACGGGTGGTTGGGGGGCGGGGGGGGGCGGGGGGGGGGGCGGGGGGGAGGGTGGGGGCAATGGTGGGGTTCCCCCAGAAAAATTTTGCTATTAAGGAAGTCGGTCCTACATTTCACTGGCTTCTGAGAGGCTGGGTGACTAGATTAGAACAGATAAAATAAGATATAGGCTACTTTATATCTTACACCAGCCACATATTTGTTAAGCCAAACTTTCACCTTTTCTTCCTTATCTGACCCTTCTGTTAAAATTACGCCTGTGTGTGTGAGCTCGTAAGAAGAGGTGAGAGTCCAGATGCCAGATCACGTTGAAGCAAGCAGCACCCTGTCACATGACAGAGGCCTTTGAGCACAATCGTAAGAACAGCAGTAAGGAGCGAGTTGCTGCTGGGTTCTGGTTATCCCTTTATTGAATGTTCTGGAAGGGTAACGGAGGAGAGCGCTGCGTTGCCTTTCTCGTACCATGTCCTCCTGAGACCCGGCAGAAAAGTTTCGGTATTTAAATTTTTTTGACATAACAAAAGTGTCTTGAACAACAAAAACATACTGCAGTAGAAATATTTATAACAAATGTTTTTCGTTTTATTTTTATTGAATGTCCCTCACTTTCGGGCATAAGAGAATATACAGTTGAGGCCAAAAGTTTACATAAACCCAGGCTAAACATGTTTAAACTCAGTTTTTCACAACTCCTCACATTTCATGTTACCATACATTTCTTTTGGCAAGTCAATTAGGGCATCTACTTTGTTCGCGTCAGAGGTCATTTTAAAACAATCGATAGGAGACAGTTGACTGTCTCTTTAAACAGCCTGGAAGATTCCAGAAATCGATGTAATGGCTTTTTAGAAGCTTCTGATTGGCCAATTCTTCATAATTAGGAGTTAATTGGGAGTTAATTGGCACCTGTGGCTGTATATAAGGGGAAATGAATTGCTGGGTCTTAGGAGGTTATTGAAGCTTTTAATGATGCTTCTAATGCTTGAAACAGTGATATATATATGCAGTTCTGCTGGAACACTTGCGTGGGCTCTAGATTGGTCGATTCAGAAGTACAGGGTACGAGGTAATGATGCGATCTGTAATCTGCGCGTGTTTGTTCGCCAAGTGCGTGAGGCAGCTGCAACCCTCAGTTGACTAAATGCCCTGACCTGCGTCAAGTCATGTTCCCGTTTCTCCAACGATATTCAAATAACGTCACATGACCGGGTGCAAACGCGCAAAACGTGCAGCGTAAATGTGGATTTAACAACGCATACTTTACACCCGTCTATTTAATTTCCATATAAGCTCATCCCTGCAAAGTGGAAATGGGGGAATTTCCTAGTGTCTGGATGCCCTGTGGGAAAACTGCAATTGCGCTCTTGAGGAAGTTGCTTAGTAGGTGTAAGACCACAGGTACGTGATTAGAACGTTCTTAATGGAACATTCTAACGCTGATGTCACAATTGCTACAGGCAACTGAAAGCAAAGGAGTTCTCGAGCACTGAGTCTCACCTGCTCTTCAGAGGGTTACCCTTAAAATGCTTTCGTAAGTATCCAGCTGCATAAATTGAATGTATGTAAAAAAATAAAAATAAATAACAATTAAAAAAACACAAGGTGTAGAAGTTTTCTGGCTGAGAAAGTCTGCTAAAGCGTATATTCAATGCAAGGTCGCTCCCAAAACACCCCTGTCCTCTATGCGGCACACAAGTCCCCCGTAGTCTCCTTTTGAGGTTTTGCGGCGCTTTTGCCGATCGAGCGGTTCTCGGTTCGGCGGATCTCTCTCTCTCTCTCGATGTCGTCGACTCGACCTCGGCGCGCGGCGTCCGGTCTCCCCGGCCTTTCGCGCCGTTTCGCTTCTTTCGCCGAGGTCAGCGCGCGCTCACGTTGGACGGAGAGGGGCCGAGGCCGCGGGCCCTTCGGGAGAGCGCTGCCTCAGCTCGAGCCCCCCCCCCCCCCCCCCCGCCCGGGTAAGCCCGGTGTAATGAAGGGACGCGCGATCGCCTCTCGCCGTCATTAACGAACGGTCATCGGAGGGGCGGACGAAGGGGAACAAGAGGCCGGCGGGACCGCGACGGGAGGGTCCGAACGCGGGGCTCGATCCGTTAGCGAAGAGACGCCGCCGAGATTCTGCGGCGTGGGCCGTGCCGGCGTGACGAAGGGCGGGCAGAGGAGTGTGTGTGTGTGTGCGTGCACACGTGTATGTGCGTGTGTGTGTATGTTGGTATGTCTGTGTGTGCGTGCACGCATATATATGTGTGTGTGTGTGTCAGTGCATTATCTGTGAACCATGGCTGTCCGTAGCCTTTAGTGGTCTTTCGTATATGAAAGGTGTGTTCTCAGCCCTGCTCTCCTCTGATGGATTAATGCAGCAGGTGCTCCCGTGTCTCCCGGATTTATGAAGCAGCTTTGCAAGCCGCCTTCAGCAGAGGCCTGAGACTGAGGTCGTGATGTGCCTCGTGCCAGTTTCGCACCCAGTGCACTCCGCGCTCGCCCGTTCTGCGTTTTTTTAAAAGGAGGGAACGTAAGGTTTCGGTCAAGGTGAGGGCGCGGCGCGCCCTCCTTTATCCCGATGCGGTCCGCGCCGGTCTGGACCGGAGGACTGCGCCGACCGAGCGTGTCGTGGCGGAAAAAGAGAGAGATCGTCCGGCGATAAAATTCGATAGAGTTTTTTTCCTGGATGTTGAACCCGAAGGGCCGGTGCACTCTGTTAATGTTTCACGTGACCGTAGCACAGCAGCGCGTTGGGAAAAGACACAAGAACACAAAAGTGTAGGCTGCGTGAGTGTGGCTGTGCGATCCAAGAGGTCGCGTAGCCTGTTCTTTAGAGCAGTGGTCTCCAACCCTGGTCCTGGAGAGCTACAGGGCCTGCTGGTTTTTGTTTTCACCTGAAAATCAGCACCCAATTGAGACCCACAAGACACCAGGTGAGTTGTGTTAACTGTGTAATCAAATGCTCTGAGTCACTATGAAAACCAGCAGACCCTGTAGCTCTCCAGGACCAGGGTTGGAGACCACTGCTCTAGAGAGACTTCCCCTTGTGAATCATGCGGAAGTTATTTATTTATTTATTTATTTTGCTTCGGGCTTATTTTACTTATTTATACTCTTAAAATACTCTTTGGAATTTGTGGAGTCAATCAGAGGAATGACAAGAACGTGAACGACGACTGCCAGATTTGGGCAGCCGGGGTGGACTCGTCAACAGCCGTCCTGGCGTAACCACGGCAGCCGCGGGGCGGATTCGCCGGCGGGTATCCCGGCCTGAACTCGTAGACGTCGGCGATGTAAAAACGGGGACGCCGCCCCCCGGGACGGAGGCGAACCCGTTTCCGTAAAGCCCGGCGCGCTTGACCGAATCCGACAGGGACGCCGAGCTGGCGGTTCCCCAGTGAAGGCGAAGGCGGGTGGGGGGTGAGTCTGTGAAGCGCGAGAGAGGGCTCGAGGGGGTCTGCGCGGGCGACGAATCCGCGTGCGTCGGCATCCGCGCGCCCCCCTCCGAACCCCCCGTTTCTCCCCCCGGCGGGATGCCTGCTGTGGCTCGGATCGGCGTGTGAAGAATAGGCCCGCCCCCTCGCCCCCCCCGGAGCAGTCCTCAGTGCACAGCACCGTCACCTCAAGGATAGTCTTCCCGCCACATTGTAAGCGAATATATCAATGTATAAAACTTGTAAGATTATGCAAATATCCCCCATTGCTCACTAATAAATGCTATAATGGGTTAATTGTGGCTAATGAAAGTGAAATTTCTTCCGTGAGTTCTGCCTTTCAGAAATCTTCGGGCTGCATTTATCCAAATTAGATAATCACTCCGAAATTGGCTCTAATTGTGGTGAAAGAGCAGATAATGCACGAACGAACTACGTCAGTAGGCTCCGTGCTATTAGCATGAAAGCGACGCGCGCTTATTAGCCACGTTCTCATCAGCGATCTTTTGGGTTGGCTGAAATAGCACAGCGGGCCAAGGGTTCGGCCGCCTGGCTACAGCGTCCCGACGCGGCCCCGCGCTAGCTCTGCTAACTGTCTTACCCGCACGCAGCGCTAGAATTTTATGTCGCAGACGCTGTCACACTTTGGCACGCAACGTGATTGACAGTTTTCAAATATGAACAAACGGTGAGGAGTCTGGTGTCCAGTTAGCGCAGAGACCGCATAACCCTCCGCGCAGGCCTTTGCCAAAGCCTTAAAAGCCAAACACGATGCGGCACTTTCATTTTCGTCAAGCGACAAAGTATGAACGAGCGTTTAGAACCATGGCTTCGTTACGCGTGATGTTAAAGTCCAGTGATTAGGCGTCGCGGGCGAGAGAGACATGTTTAGCAGATGGAATTTAGCATCGGGCACTTGCGGCGGGAGTAGCCTACTGATCCAGGATCAGCTTCTGTCTTTTAGCTCAGAACTGCTAACCCATGTATACTATTTTATACTCAAGAATACTTGTAGTGTAATTGAAGATTACATCAAGTGTGCTCAGTGTGCTATTTTTGGCTGGACCGCAACAGCGGGGCCAGCCCTACATACGCGAATGTCTGTGACTGAGTGAGTGACTGAGTGAGTGATGAAGTTACACCATTGGTCGCCTGAGTTATGAAGTTACACCATTGGTCGGCCAGCCCAGCCATATACTATTGATGCGAGGCATCAATTGTAAAGCGCTTTGGATAAAAGCGCTATATAATGGAGGATAGAGTGCAGCACAGTGGGTAAAGAACTGGGCTTGTAACCGAAAGGTCGCAGGTTCGATTCCCGGGTAGGACACTGCCGTTGTACCCTTGAGCAAGGTACTTAACCGAAATTGCTTCAGTATATATCCAGCTGTATAAATGGATACAATGTAAAATGCTATGTAAAAGTTGTGTAAGTCGCTCTGGATAAGAGCGTCTGCTAAATGCCTGTAATGTAATGTAATGTAATGTAATATAAATGCAGTCCATTTACCATTTACTAGGTTTTGACCTGGTCTTGTCTCACACGAGAAGGCATGCGTATGGACAGCGGAGGCGTGAATCCTGGACCGGTGCTCAGACGCTTTACAACTAGCCTACGCGCCTTTTCACTTTTCACTGTTTTCACTGGATACACAAGCCCGCCCTGCAATCCAGACTTGTGTCAGCGGTGAAAGCGGAGACTCCGTATTCCGAGACCAAAAGGAGTGCCGTGGCGGCGTCGCGCGCACGCGCCCAAACAGAGGCCGGAGCGGCCAGAGAGGCTGACCGCGTGCGGCATCGACGCTCGCGGCGATCCGCGCTCCCTGCAAAGCGGTTATGTCAAGCGGGTGCCAGCAGAGGGCGCGCGTCCGTATGTTAAGCGCACGGCAGTCCTCACTCATCCCCCCTCGCGCGTTCTCCTCAGCGCGGAATCGGCTAGACCGCGGGCGACCGCGCACGAGGCCTGCACAGAAATGAGCGCGTGAGTCCGGGAAAAGACGGCGCGTTTAGCGTAGCGGCGCAGCGAGATGCTGTTCTGCGCGCGCGGAGGCAGCGTCTGACCGGCCTTTTCTCCCCGGTCTGTGTTCTGATAAGCGGACGCCTTTGTTGTGATAATGAACGCAGCTGCATTATCATCCGTCCCGGCGCCTGGCGTGTCCCGGGGGTCGCGGACGCGAGATAGCTCTCGGTAAGCCTTTTACGCCGACCCGCTCCTGCCCTGTCGCTGATGCTGAGCTGTGTCGAACGCACCGCTCACAATGTTATCTGCTGTTCGCAGTCCGTTAATGCCTCTGTACGTTCCACACCACGTCAATCACTAATGAAGCCTTTACCTTTCTATGAAATGCTCGGACGTAATTAACACAAAAGTTCAAAGGAGATCTAACGCTGGAAAAAAAGGCTTTAATTGAAGAAAAAACGTATGAAGCGTCATGCTGTGGACTTCATCAGAGCATCGTCCTGAGCCCCTGTGATATCATGGAAGCTACCGGCTAGAGGCTTTATATTTCTATCTGAAATAAAGTAGTTTTCTAGTAAGGTGTCGTGTGCTTCCTTCTAACTTACTTCATGCAGTTATTTGAAGCAGCTCCTGAAGTGTACTTTGTTCAAGCGCTAATTATGGGGCGTAGAATAGAAGACAAAATGAAAGCATGAAAATTGGTGTCAGTGCCTCTTTGCGGCAGGATTTCTGCTATAATCGCAGCCGGAAATTGCCCAGTAAATTTGGCAGGGTCTCTGGGTGTGCGGGATGGGGTGTGTGTGATAAATTGGGCAGGGTCTCTGAGTGTGTGGGATGGGGTGGGTGTGATAAATTGGGCAGGGTCTCTGAGTGTGTGGGATGGGGTGGGTGTGATAGATTGGGCAGGGTCTCTGGGTGTGCGGGATGGGGTGTGTGTGATAAATTGGGCAGGGTCTCTGAGTGTGTGGGATGGGGTGGGTGTGATAAATTGGGCAGGGTCTCTGAGTGTGCGGGATGGGGTGGGTGTGATAAATTGGGCAGGGTCTCTGGGTGTGCGGGATGGGGTGGGTGTGATAAATTGGGCAGGGTCTCTGAGTGTGCGGGATGGGGTGGGTGTGATAGATTGGGCAGGGTCTCTGGGTGTGCGGGATGGGGTGGGTGTGATAAATTGGGCAGGGTCTCTGGGTGTGTGGGGTGGGGTGGGTGTGATAGATTGGGCAGGGTCTCTGAGTGTGTGGGATGGGGTGGGTGTGATAGATTGGGCAGGGTTTCTGAGTGTGTGGGGTGGGGTGGGTGTGATAGATTGGGCAGGGTTTCTGAGTGTGTGGGATGGGGTGGGTGTGATAGATTGGGCAGGGTTTCTGAGTGTGTGGGATGGGGTGGGTGTGATAAATTGGGCAGGGTCTCTGGGTGTGTGGGATGGGGTGGGTGTGATAAATTGGGCAGGGTCTCTGAGTGTGTGAGATGGGGAGGGTGTGATAGATTGGGCAGGGTTTCTGAGTGTGTGGGATGGGGTGGGTGTGATAAATTGGGCAGGGTCTCTGGGTGTGTGGGATGGGGAGGGTGTGATAGATTGGGCAGGGTCTCTGGGTGTGCGGGATGGGGTGGGTGTGATAAATTGGGCAGGGTCTCTGAGTGTGTGGGATGGGGTGTTGCGGGATGGGGTATTGGCTGTTGACAGTGTAGGATTATAATTGGCATCGTTGGCCCTCACCCTGCTCCTCAGCCCCACCCCTCCCCTCCCAGCCCCGCCCTGCCTCACCACGTTCTCTCTCTCTCTCTCTCTCTCTCTCTCTCTCTCTCTCTCTCTCTCTCTCTCTCTCTCTCTCTCTCTCTCTCTCTCTCTCTCTCTCTCTCTCTCTCTCTCTCTCTCTCTCTCTCTCTCTCTCTCTCTCTCTCTCTCTCTCTCTCTCTCTCTCTCTCTCAGGGCCGCCTGCACATGTCCGTGGAGCCCGCCAGCGAGGCCGGGCCCTGGGACACTGAAGAGGGAGGGGCCTGGGAGGAAGGGCTGAGCGCGGCCACGCCCACCGCAGGCCCCGCCCCCCGCAGTCCCGAGTGGGCCGCTGCCCCCTCGCCACCCCGCGAAACCCCGCCCAGAGGAAAGAGGTACGCTTACCTTCACCCTTGTGGAACCTTGCCGTCGTACCTTCCCTGTCAGAAAAGGCTCTTTAAGCCGGGCCGCTGTACCGCGTTAATGAGTGTGATATTACATTACATTACATTATAGGCATTTAGCAGACGCTCTTATCCAGAGCGACGTACAACAAGTGCATTAGTTCCAGGTGCAGAGGTACAAAAGAAACATACTAAAGCGAAATAAAGACTGTAGTGCCAGTAGTGGCCACAGATCAGGACTCCAACCCTGTAGAGTAACCTGTTCAGCAAACAACCCTGCCAAATACAAACTAGCACTGAAATCACAATTTCTTGATCAGAATTAGACAAACAATCCTGCCAAATAATAAAAACTAACATGCTCGAATTAGCCTAACTAGGTACAATGAGCTAAACTACAGGCTAGGGAGGGGTGGGGAGAGGTGCAGCCTGAAGAGATGAGTCTTTAGTCTGCGTTTGAAGGTAGTTAGGTTCTCTGCTGTTCTGACCGCCACGGGGAGGTCATTCCACCAGCGCGGGGCCAGGACAGACAGCAGACGGGAGCGGGAAGTACAGGCACGAAGAGGGGGAGGTGCCAAGCGTCCAGAAGTGGCAGAGCGGAGAGGTCTGGCTGGTGTGTAGGGTATAGGGTAGGATATACGCGCGGGCGGGCAGGGGGGCACCTTGTTCCGGCAGAATTAATTACCTTTCGTCCCCTTCCGAGGGCCCCGTTGTCAAAGCCTTATCTGCTAATGGGAATTTGTGAATGTAATTGCCGGTTGGATGTGGCTGGCAGCGGCTCGGCCTTCATTGTAATGAAGTAAGCGTGTACCGAGAGAGTCGGGGGGAGACGGCAGTCAGGCAGCCCGTGGCAGACTTAGATAAGCAGGGTCGGACTCTGAGCTCGAGAAAGGCCGGGCCTACGGGCTGCCGAAGGCGGCCATTTTGTTTGACGGCGATGCGGACCAGACCACGTCTGTCCCTTGCGGCGGAAGCAGAAGAGACGCAGCCATGCGCCGCGCTCCGACCCACAACCCGCGACCCTTGGAGTCCCTCTTAACCCTTTAAGGTGTGAGATCACAAAAAAATGTGATTGGAACATTATAATGCTGATGTAACAATCACCACTGGTAACTGACAGCAATGGAGTTCTACAACACCGACTTAGAATTTTGAAAAACATTCCAAAAAAAACCTACTCTTTAAAGGGTTAATTAGCTGGCCTAAGCGCCTGCCTATGGCAGCCTAGTAGGCCCTTGTTCCAGGCCACAGATAAACTCAGTTAAAAGACACAGCAGTCCAGTCTAACGACGTGTCAGGTGTTCCGCCTGCAGTGAACGTACACTGCAGAGAAAGTCTTCAAGTCTTTCACAAGTGACTCAGTCTGTGACTAATGCTGCCTGCTTGTTTGTTCTTTTTTTCTGATTGTATCCGGGCCTTAAAATATGGTATCTGAATATCTCCTCAAAGCTCTCACTGTCCAGGGACGTCAATTGAAGTAATCAGGACAAAAGGTCATTCCCAGCGTGCTAAATCAAAAGCACTTTAGTCGGTAACTCAATAGGCACGCGCAAGCCGCTAGACTGAAATTACCGGCACTTGAGCAAATCGGCGGCCATTTACCTGTGGGCAGCATCTTTTTGGAAACGTGGCTCGCGACATGGGAGGTAATCAGCAATCAGCTTCACAAAGCGGTGGAGTTCTCGTTCCCGTTCGTTTGGCGAGATTCCTTCCGAGAACGCGGTGTTTCACAGAGACAATGGCAGTCACGTTTTCTTTCAGCGTCTCTCCCTCTCTCCTACGACGTGCTACTTATCTGGGACGTAACTGAAAACGAAGACGCCATTGTTATGCGATCAGAACAGAAAGAGGTAATTCATGACTGCAGTGCCGACGTTTTTAAAAAAAATATTTTTTTACTGACTATTTTTATTAAATGCAAATTAGCAAAGTGGAAAAAAAGGAGTTGGGGTTAGAAAACGCAGGCAAACTTAGGCCTGTATTTTATCAACATTTATCCTTAACTTTGCGTAATGAGAAAAGGGAAGTGCTATACTTCACCGACTCATTTTGGCAAGTACGTTTTAGAGATCGCTCAACAAAATTTCTTGCTTTTAGCCCTTCAAGGCATAAGACCGCAAATATGTGATTAGAATGTTTTTAATTGAATATTCTAACGGGAATGTAACAATCACTAATGAAAGCAATTGAGTTCTAAACTGACTTAAAATTTTGAAGAAAAAAAAAACATTTCAAAAACCTACTCTTCCCAAGGGCTTAATTGGTTTTTCAGTTAAGGAGAAAATGTTGATTGAATACGGGCTTTAATATGTCAGCAGCAGCAGCAGCAATAGAGCTGTGTATACGGTTCCCTGCTAAAGCAGTCTATAATGCTGCTGTAGCAGCAACTACAGCTGTGGGGATGGATAACCTGCTTTCCCCAAAAGAGTGAGAACAGCCGAACCACCCTCTTGCCTTTCTCCGACTGTCTCGTTTCGACACCCAAATTCCCAAGAGCTCATTCCCTCGTCTTCGGCTCCGTTCGTTTTTGCTCTTGCCTTAGTAGGCTATAGCTTCTGTTGTTCGTGACTTCTATGCTAACTGCAGCTCCCGTTTCCTAGAAACTAATTTCACTTTTTATGACGTTTGGGGACAGCAGCCGCTCCTGCGTATTGAAATCACCACGGTGGGCTACATCGTTGCAAAACAAAAGCAGGGACAGGGAAAATGACATTTTTTCATATAAACCGTGCGCAGTAAGATTCAGGAACCACGTTGTTTGCGTTTGGAAGAAAGCCGGGAGCGTGTTCTATTACTGATACAAAACACCGAACCGAAGGACTTCCCTCCTGTTGCACAAAGTCTGTCAAATGGCTCCTTATTAAATTAAGTTTAATAACTGCAAGGCTTGTTCGTGCTCGATTTACTTCTGTACTGTTCTTTGTGCTCTGTAGTTTCCTTAACATTAGAAGCATTATTGGCGGATTAGTCTGTTTCCTAAGTGGCTGTGCAACAGTTCCATTACATTACATTACATTGCATTACAGGCATTTAGCAGACGCTCTTATCCAGAGCGACATACAACAAGTGCATTAGTTCAAGGTGCAGAGGTGCAAAAGAAACACACTAGAGTGAAGTAAAGATCGTAGCGCCAGAAGTGACCACATAGATCAGGACTCCAACCCTGTAGAGTAACCTGTTCAGCAAACAAACAAACAATCCTGCCAAGTACAAACTAGCACTGAAATCACATTTCCCTAATCAGAATCAGACAAAAACAATCCTGCCAAATAAAAACTAACGTGCTCGTATTAGCCTAACTAGGTACATTGAGCTAAACTATAGGCGAGGGAGGGGTGGGGAGAGGTGCAGCCTGAAGAGGTGAGTCTTTAGTCTGCGTTTGAAGGTAGTCAGATTCTCTGCTGTTCTGACCGCCACGGAGAGGTAATTCCACCAGCGAGGGGCCAGGACAGACAGCAGACGGGAGCGGGAAGTAGAGACTCGAAGAGGGGGAGGTGCCAAGCGTCCAGAGGTGGCAGAACGGAGAGGTCTGGCTGGTGTGTAGGGTTCTGATGATCTTCTGGATGTATCCTGGTGCTGACCCCTTAGCTGCCTGGTATGCAAGCAGCAAGGTCTTAAATTTGATGCGAGCCATCACAGGCAGCCAGTGGAGGTCAGTGAGCAGGGGGGTGACATGGGAATGTCTGGGGAGGTTGTAGACCATCCAGTTCCCAGCCGCGTTCCCGAATCACTCTTTATGGTAAAGAACGGCATGGCATTCGGATTTTTAGCAAGATGTGAAAGTTCATCGGATTTTTATATCGTCATATCATTATGTTCGTGTGGTTCTCTCTCGCTTGTTGAGGGCGGGGTTGATCGTTACCAAGCAACTAGCGTCATGCACTTAGGCGTATTATTTCCCCCCCCCCCCCCCCCCCGCTCTGTGAAATACCCCGTGGTTTGCAGAACATGACGAGGGGCCTTCCGGAGACCGAGTTCCTGAAAGCTGTCGTTGCCTCGTGCCGCCAGTAGGTGGAGCTGTGCGTCACCCGAACGGCGGCAGCGGCGGCTGCACCGCGCACAGGCTGCTCGTCCTCAGAGGCTGGACGCGAGAGAGGAACTGCCAGACTCTGGGACCGGTGGGGATCCGGTCCAGAACTGCTACATTAAATGTCATTGTTTTTTTTGTTTTTTTTGAGCATTAAGCGAGAGCAGGAGTCTCTTCCGTTTGCGATTCCCGCCCGTTGCCATCGTTCACCTGGGCCTTCGGAAATCCGGCCTGGCCAGGGTGTTGTTTAGTCCCTGGAGAGCCCCCCCCCCCCCCCCCAGTGGGTGCACGGAGAACAGTAGAGGCCTGTTTCTCCTCCTTTCTCTTCTGTTCATCCCGCTGAGTTCTGCTGTGTTGTGTGCCCCCCCCGCCCCCCCCCCTCCTCTGTGCAGGCTGTTTAAGCTGTGGCGAAAGGGGATTTAAACAGAGAGCTTTGAGTCCATTGAAACACCACCCCCCCCCCCCCCCCCTCCGCTGACAGGCCTGTCACCCCCCTGTTGGAGGTGTGCCCCGTGGCCGGCCCGCACACAGGGACATCTCCCTCTCCCTCACTCTCTCTGCCTCTCTCTCTCTCTCTTCATCTGCCTCTTTATTCCTCTGCTTCTCTCTCTCTTCCTCTGTTTCTCTCTCTCTCTCTGACTCTTCCTCTCCATTTCTTTACCTGCCTCTCTCTCTGCCTCTATCGCTTCCTCGCTCTCCGCCTGCTCCTTCCTCTCCCTCTCTGCCTCTCTCTTGCTCTCTCTTCATCTGCATCCCCCGCTGTCTCCCTCCCTCTGCCTGTCTCTTCCTCTCCCCCTCTGCCTCTCTCTTCATCTACGTCTCCCGCTGTCTCCCTCTCTCCGCCTGTCTCTTCCTCTCCCTCGCAGGCCCCTATCTCTTCATCTGCATCTCCCGCTCTCTCTCCTCTCTGCCTGTCTCTTCCTCTCCCTCGCAGGCCCCTATCTCTTCATCTGCATCTCCCTTCCTCTCCCTCTCTCTCTCCATCTGCCTCTCCCCTGCTCAATTCCAGCCGTACTTTATTGGCACGTCAAGAGAGATTCTAAATTTACCAAAGCAACGTAGCATTGATAATGGTGATGAACAGAAGAGCATGGTAACGTTCACTATGTATGTTACAATCAGTATGAGCAAATATAAAAAGGTAGAAAAAAGACTACACAGAAATGCACAGAAAACGT
This sequence comes from Anguilla pacifica, assembly GCA_039654925.1. Classification (NCBI taxonomy): domain Eukaryota; kingdom Metazoa; phylum Chordata; class Actinopteri; order Anguilliformes; family Anguillidae; genus Anguilla; species Anguilla pacifica. The sequence continues at coordinate 10,553,964 of CM077299.1, forward strand.
GCAAGCGTGTGGATAATACAAAAGCAACTGAGTAGTTCATATGTTTTCTCTCAGTTTATGTAATTTCTAACTAACTGTGCAACTAGGTTTGTTGCATTTGTTTGTTCCCCAAATAATGTTTTTTTAACATTTGTGTATCTGATAGAATAGAAAAGGTGAGAATTCTAACAGTCAGCTTTGGTAGACATGGTTTTTGAACCTCTCTGTCTCTCTCTCTCTCACACACACACACACACACACACTCAAATTGAAATTAATAGGTTATATTGGCATGACCACACGTCAGCATACTATTGTTGTATGCAGCATTGCCAAAGCAGTTGTTTACAAAGAATGTAATAAGAAATTCACTCTCTGCCTCCCGCTGCTGTGTGTCTCTCGGTCTGTCACAAATTCAGTTCACACGCACATTATGGTAGCTTTATTGGCAGAAAATGATTAATATGGCCAAAGCCTATGTAACCCAATGCAAATATTAATACTGATGGATAACAACATGCGTATAATAATACTGAAGCAGTGTACATTCACAACAACAGACAATGTCTTTATGCAGTTCTTTATAATTTGAGCAATGTGGAGATATATTGTCGTGTAACCTGTGTCTCTCAGTGCTTATCTTCCACCCTGTCCGTCACTCACTCGCACCCATCCCTCCATCTCACACTTCCTCTCTCACTCCCCGTTTCTCGACATCTCACTCCCACTCCATCTCTCGCCCCCTCTCCCTCGCTTTCTCGTTCTCTCGCTCCCCCCCCCTCTCTTTCCTTCCTTTCTCCATATATCTCTCTCCCGCTACGCCGCTGTCTCATTTGTCTCTCCATTTGTCTATCTCTCTCTCTCTCTCTCTCACTTCCTCCCTTTCCCTCCGCCGTCCCCACACACCTCGGCATGACTGCCCCCAACCCCCCCCAACCCTCCCCAAACCCCCCCCCCCCCCCCCTCCCCACCCCCCCGGGCCGTGTTGTTCTACCAGCTCTGCCGCTCTGGGCTATTTCTGTCCCTTCCGTGTGCCTGCCCCCCCCTCCCCCCCCGACAGCCCTCTCTCCCACCACAGAGCTGTCAGAGAATTCTTCCCAAAATGTCAGGCAGTGAACAGGACGGCCCGCCCTCCTCCTCCTCCTCCTCGCTTCAGGACCCCGGGCTCCGGCGTTCCGGAAGGCTCGGGCTCTCCATGTCAAACCGCTTATCACACCATTTGAATAGCGCTGCTATGGCAACGCGAGCCCCGCGCTCACCTATTGATTTAAATGGCGGTGCTGCGCTAGCGTGAGCCCTAGCGCGCGGCCCATGGATTCGAATGATGTTGTTTTGCACCGCGTTAGCGTACGCTAACTCAGGCCGGCGTTAAAGTAGCGCGAGCCTTGTGGAAAGGACGCTGCTGCGCTATTGTGAGCCTTTGAGCGTGCCCTTTAATTTAAACGTGGTCGGGGTGATTTATAAATCTGTTAAACGGGGACTCGTAACCACGGTTTCGCGTGTAGTCCACACGCCGGGCGCACGGCTGCGGCTCTGACCGCGTGCCGGGGGGGTTGGGGGGGGGGGGGGGGTGAGCGAATCGCGACGCCGTCCAGCAGCCCCTCCCACCTGACGGCCCTCCTGCAAGCTGTTATGAAGTCAGGCCACGGCAGCAGCGTTGCCAGATTTGAAAACGGTAATTCCGCCCAAAGCCATTTCCTTCCCCCGCGCAATGACATAAAAAAAAAAAAAGTAGCCCAACTGGGTGGGAATCTGCCCAATCTGGCAACACTGGGCCACAGCCATCTCAACCAGGCGTGCTTCGCCTCGCAAGTTCCCTCCAGGTCGCTCTCTGTTTGTTTGCTCCTGTTTGGTGCGCACCCCCACCCCCCCCCAACCCCCTCCCAACCCCCTCCTCCCTCCTCCTTGGTGCATTTTGAGTTTCACTCCTCGCTGGCTCTCCACCGACAGGAGTTCAATCAGTTTCACAGACGTGTTTTTGATTAGTCTGGGTAAATAAAGGAGGTAATGGAAGCAAGGAATCACGGGGAAAAGTAATCAAAGGACCAGCAGACCCCCCCCCCCCCCCCCCGACGCTACCCTCTGGCGGAGAGCTACTCCTACTCAAATTTAACAGCTCCGGCCATCTTGTGCCAAATCACCTCGGTGACGCAGTGTATCCCACCCCCTTTTTTTCAAACAGCGTTTGGTGAGGTGAAGCGGTCCGAGGAGCTAAGCTAATGTAAACGCCGCGACGACGTCGAGCAAGAGGACAGAGCGCAGCCGCAAGTAGAAACGGAAGAAGGAAGAGAGAAACTCCGCTCGTGACGAGGGATTTGTCGTCCCCGAGGCCGACTCCGTGGACGCCTTCGCGGAGGAGGACGTCGTGCGCTCGGGGGGGGGGGGGAGAGGGGAACGGAGGGATCCGGCGGCGTCGCGCTTCATCGCGCCGAAGTCTCCGAGCGCCACGTGCCCCCCTCGGCAGGGGAACCTGTCGCTCGTCGGCTGCGTTTTCAGACCCCGGGCGACGATCGCGCGCGAACGCCGCTTTCGCAAAAAACCCGAGGCGAGAGCTCGGTTCTTTCCTCGGGCGTTTCCGAAACGCGGTCGCGGTCGAACCCGTAACCGCTCCCGTTTGTAATTCAGATCGACGTTCGCTCCCCCTCCGTCTACTTTAACACCTCCTCCGTGGCGGTCCCCCCGCAAATTATAGTCGACGTTTCAGTGACGACCCCCGAACGGATTTGCGGTCAAGTGGGCTGCTTTGGAGCGAGGACTCGTGCGATTTTTTTGGCTTCCGTAAATATGAGTGTGGCAAACAGGCCTGCCACGGGCCACCGAAGTGGCTTTCCACGGGGCTCTCCGGCACAGAGACACAGGGAGACGATGTTCAAACAGTCCACATTTATTTACAAGGTTGGCAAGATGTTACAGCCAAAGTGAGCAGATCTAAAACAGTCATGACAGAGGCTTCGCTTGCGTGGGTGGGGATGGCAGATTTAACCTGTGCGCACCGATTACCTCACTACGCACAGGTGCAGCCACTCCTGTTCCCGGGTCCAATTAGCCTGGCCAATTATCTAATTCTTAACCAATTAGATAACTAGCCAGGTCTAATTAGCTTGACCCAGGGCAGGTGCGGCTGCTTAAACCAGCCATCCCCACACCACAATGAGAACTACAGCGTGCACCTTTACGTTTATCTACGCGGCTGCGCACGCGCTTATCTGCGTACCTCCAGCTCGTACCCGTCCGAATTGTTCGTGGGGCGCGCGGCCGTATTACGTCGTTCCTCTTTGACGTTTACGAATCCCGGTCGAAGGCGGACGCCGAGACCGCCCCGGGCTCCACAGCGTCTTGAAGTCGGGCGCTGCCGCAGCCCGGCGGCCTGCGTCACGATCGCGTCACCGTGTGACGGGGACACTGTGCTGTAGGAGGTGCCGTCTTTCGGATGATACGTTAAAACCGAGGTCCTGATTCACTGTGGTCATTAAAGATCCCATGACGCTTATCGCTAAGAGTAGGGGGTTCCCCAGTGTCCTGGCTAAATCCCAGATCTGGCTCTCGCAAAAACTTGCCACTAAAAATCATCCCCAGATTTAATTGGCTAAATAAACGTTCTCTCCCTCTCCACCTTCGCTAATGTGTGGTGAGCGTTCTGGCGCAAAATGGCTGCCGTGCATCACCCAGGTAGGTGCTACACATTGGTGGTGGGTGAGGTGAGTTCCCCTTCACTGTAAAAGCACTTTGAGCATTTGGAAAAGTGCTATATAAATGTAATTAATAATGGCTCCCGCCCTCGCTAAGGGAAACGATCGCGGTAACGTGCGATGAGCCGCGCGCGTGTGGCGCGTTCACGGACGCTAGGTCGTTCCCATCGTAGCTGAGCGACACGCGCGCAGGGGTGAGTCCAGCGAAGACTCCCGATTCGGCTCTCTGCGACTGTTCTCGGATCAGTTTGCGACGCGCCGAAGGCCGCCCGAGAGGCGTCGCCGCCATTCCCGGAACCGGACCGGGGTCGAGCGCGAGAAGCGCGCGGGAGAGACGGGCGAAAAGTCCGGACGCCGAGAATGTAAGCGAAGTTCTCGGTTTCGCAGGCGAGGCTCCGCTTGAAGCCAAGGACGTTGTCTCGGCGCTTCGCGGTAGGCCACCGCGCGAGTTTCTCGTTGTTTAACAGCACAGCACAGCACAGCACAGCACAGCGTATAGCGAGAACGTATTCGGATCACAGGGAGCCAAGCGTCGAATGAGAAGGTGAACGTTTGAGCCGTGACGCGAACGGCAGCTTAATTTACGGGAAGCCGCTTTTCAATCTCAGAACTCGGTAGCGTTTCATACGTACGCAGCGAAATTTTTTTTATTTTTTAAAAATTTTTTAAAATAATATTTTAATTTAACGGTTGGTCTAAATTTAGCATAGCAGTCTAAGCATAGCATAGCAGTCTAACTGTCTGCATGTAGGCTAAAGCTGACGGGAACGAATTTAAGATCGCCTAAAAAACCCTGGGCCGCGATAAAGCGGTCCCGCCCGCGATTCGCGCCTGCCGCCGCAAACCCCCCCCCTTTTTTTTGCTGACGGCTCAGGAAACGGGCCCGTGAAAGTCCGCTCTCTCTCTCTCTTTTCGCCGGTCGTAACATTCACCCCCCCCACTTGCCTAAAAACGGCCCGCCGTCTGCCGAGCTGTCGCCTTGGTCGCCGCGGCGACGGACGCCCGCTCACGCTTTCCGCGGAGGTGCCGGACGTCGACGGAGCTCGTTGACGGCGGAGTGTTTCAGTCAGAGCGACACTTCGCTAGGCGCCGTGCCGCGGAATCATTTCTCTTCCGCCAGTTTCGCGACGGTTCTAAATAATTCGAGCGTTTCGCCCCGACGGTTTCGTCTCCCGAAGACGAACGCCGGCCGCCCGAACACCGAGAACCGTTCGCGCGTTATCAGGACGCGTCTCCCGGGCGTTTCCGCTCCCTTTCGGGATGCGAAACGACGCCGAGCGCTCGGCGCGAAACGCGGGCGGCGGCGATCGACCGCGGCGGCCGAAATGCCACCGGCTTTCGTCGCGTCGGTGCGCGCGGGCGTGCGTCGTGGCTGTTCTCGTTCGTTGCCGGAGGACGCGCTTTACTCCGTGTTTTTTTTTCCCCCTTTCTCGTGGGGGAAATCACGGAGGCAGACGCAGCGACGCTGAACGCGCGGGTTTGCAGCGGGCGATGTTAGCGCCCGCTTTGGTTCGACGCCGGTTACGCGAATTCTGCAGATCACCGAGAGAATGACACCCTGGGATTACAGGAAGTCAGGCTCGGGAGGGTAACTGCACACCCCCCGTGTGCCCGTGTGTCACCAAAACACAAAATAACATTGCCTAAATAAATGATAAAAAAAATAAACAAAAACAATATTAGAACAGTGACTTTTTGCATGCCACCCAGAAAGTGTGAGTCTCTCCGTGTTGGGAAAACAGTGGGAGGTGGGTCTTAATGATGAATTCCTTCATGAAAGTGGCCCTAACTGGAGTCTTTGATGACATCCATGCGTGCCCCTTCTGAAAATCAGTTTTCCAGTTGTGCGTATTGAAGCCTGCCCTCTAGTGGCCACGTGTGGGCTTGCCACCCAAGAGCAATCCTGCGGTTACTAGCCCTGCGTAACCTTGGCTACTCTCATTGCCAGGCGGCGTACTCTCCGTCAGCGAAAGCTGCAAACTTCCCACACTCTCCGGCTGAAGGTGACGTCATCTCTCCACCTTTTAAAAAAAAGTCACTTTAACAAATTCAACACTTTATGGCGAACTCTATACATAAGCCCCAGAGTATCTTCTTTCCCTGGTTCCTGCAGGCTGGGATTTTGTAGCATCTCGAGTTTTAAAAAATTATCTCATTTTTTACCCATGTTTTTTGCATGTAGTACTGTTGTTACTGCTTTTATTACATTATATATTTTTTACTATATATTTATTACTTGATTTGCATTACTGTGGTGGGTGGGGTCGGTTAAATCTGCCCCGTTGCTGTCTGCTATGAACCTGTCAATTCGGGAAGAAAAATGGCGTCTTTGTTCCCAGTCCTGTACTCGGCGCCTATGGATCGTATTAAAGCCCAAAAAGCTTTGGGGGGGGGGGGGGGGAGAAAAGGCTTTAAACAGCGGTGCACGAGCTAAATTTGGGACGAAATAAATCATTCTCATGATAGGCTACAGTCAAGATGTTTATCCATTCGTCCACACGGGTGTCTCTCCGAACGACGTGATTGGCTTTCTCGTGGCGTCGGGTCGCGCGGTAGGCTACTGCCGCCTGCCGCACAGCGCGCGCGTCTGCTTTCACCGATTTGCCGCGCCGATGCGAGGCGTTTGGCGCTAACGGCGTCGCCTCCGCTGAAAGGCTGCCTTAAGCCTGATTTGTGCTAACGTTTTCGACTAGCGTCCCGAGACAAAAAAAGAGGTATTTTCAACCGACACTTTTTTATCAACGCCGCCTGCGCCTCAGGAATCTTGTTTCGTCGCGGACGCCGCCGTACTTTGTCGCGCGGCGCGAGTGGACAGCTCACAAACGCAAACAAACGGTGAAGACTTTGGCGTCTCGTTGCTGTAGAAACGACAGAACCCTCCCTGCAGGCCCGTCGCCAAAAATGTAAATGCCGAGCGTCTAACTCTTTACCGAAGTGTCTTGCGGCACAGTACAAATTAGGCTTTACACAGTAAAGAGTTAATTCGACTCCAACAGTGTTAATTCAAGTCCTAACGGATAACGTTTGGTCTCGCTGGGAAATGTCAGTCTGTCAAATCATAGCCCTCCCTCCCTGGGCATAGCTCGGTTCAGAATTTCCCCGTGAGATTCCCAGTCATGGTCGCCAATGGCAACGGGGGGGGCGGGGCATGGCTAACGCTGCAGCTGGGTGTGTAGCCGCCTCTTGCTCCGCTTTTTAGGCTCCTCGGCCGCGTATTGGTTCTGAAGGCTCGAGCCGCGGACCGGGTGCCTTCCCTGTCGTCGGTGCCATGGGTCAGGGGAGCGGCGCCTGCGCGCGTTGGCGCGTCCTCAGCCAATCGGGCTTCGGACTCCGGGTTCGAACGAAGCGCAGGTGCCGAAACGCTCAGAAAACCAGCAGACGCCGCCGCCCTCTGGCGCCTGCGGCACGAGGAGGCAGCACCGCGGCCGACTGACAGCCGCGCCTTCTCGTTACCGTCGCCGCGGCGACGCCGACGCCGCCGAGCGGCTGGCACCGCTTTTCCGGAGACGCCTCGTTAATTTTTTTTTTGTTTTTTTTTTCCGAAGTAGCGACAAAGTTAAAATCATGAACGCCGACGTCCCCAAAAAAAAATAAAAAATAAAATAAACAGGTTTTCTGTTGCGGCTGCCTGTCTTAAAAACGGACGTGTTTTTTTTTCGGTGTCGTGTCAACGTTTCACCTCTTAATGGTTGCTTTGTGTGTTATACCCCGATACAGAGCCGCCCCTGGTCCCTATCCTGGCCCTCGCAGGACGGGGCTAACGCCGGAAACCTGTGTGTGCAACCGTGCGCCGGGAACAGTGGAAATCGCGGTTTTTTTTTTTTTGTTCTTTTGTTTTTAATGAAGACGGTGCATGTGGGGGGTGTGGGCGCGGGGGTGGGGGTGGGGGTGGGACGGTAACACAGATGTTCGAGTGACAGGGAGCCGGGAGCAGGCAGGGGAGCGCTGGCCTCTTGGATTGGATAGCGAAACTGCGGAGCGTGCTGCCGAGCCTTTATTGGGCCGATCCGCCCAGCCGCACGTCCCGCCCGCGCCCCTGTAGACCCCGTGTTACGCACCCGCTGCGTCCCGAAAAGCCCCGCCTCGAAGACGCCACGTACAGTAGCAAGAGGCTCGTTCACTCATCAACCATTAATACCCCCTGTGTATCCCCTGTGTACCCCCTGTATGTATCCCCTGTGTACCCCCTGTGTGTACCCCCTGTGTGTACCCCCTGTGTGTACCCCCCTGTGTGCACCCCCTGTGTACCCCCCTGTGTATCCCCTGTGTACCCCCCTGTGTATCCCCTGTGTATCCCCTGTGTATCCCCTGTGTACCCCTTGTGTATCCCCTGTGTATCCCCTGTGTATCCCCTGTGTATCCCCTGTGTATCCCCTGTGTACCCCTTGTGTATCCCCTGTGTATCCCCTGTGTATCCCCTGTGTACCCTGTGTGTATCCCCTGTGTACCCCCCGTGTACCCCCAGTGTACCCCCTGTGTATCCTGTGTGTATCCTCTGTGTACCCCCTGTGTACCCCCTGTGTACCCCCTTACCCTCATTGACTATAACATTATTGTAGTAAATTACCCTCCTTATTGCTTCCTCCAGGCTTGTGCGAAGGGGGGGGGTTTGGGGGGTTTAGGGGGGGCGGGGGCAGGGTTGTTCCCACTGCCCGAGCACCTGCCCCCCCCCTTTGCCCCCATTGCGTTGTTATTGTTCGCTCTCAGTAGTTTTACCGCCCGTGTTCAATCGAGAAACGGGGGGGGGGGGGGGGGCAAGCGCGTTTTTCTCGGCGCGCCCTTTTCTCTCACTCTGCCCGTCGAAAAGGGTCTCCGCGCGGCGGCCGCGGTCTCATTACCGCCGTTCTGTTTTCAGCCCCGCGTGAAACGTGTTAAGCTGAAAATGTTTGTGCTTTGCGAGTTTCTCTCGAGGAAAAAAATCCGCCCGGTCAGCCGGCTCACGGTCCTCGTGGAGTGGACCCCCGGTTCCTCTCTCGCGCGAATTTCCGGGCTCTAATTTTAATCATTAAAGCTCCTGTTGCAGAGAAGGGCTTCTCGGTCTCGTCGCCGGTTAGCTGTGGGCTAACACGACCCGAGCTCAAATTGTGCGTCGTTTGCTAGCCGCCCGGGCCGAGAGGTTGCACGCGCTCCGCCGCTTTTCTGCTGTCGCAGCGCCTTCTGCCGCGCCGCTCGTCCTCGTTCGCCGGCGAGTTCTCTCCCAGGCGGTCGCGGGAGGCGGACTCAGCAGGGTGCCCCCCCATCTCTCTCTCTCTCTCTCTCTCTCTCTCTCTCTCCCTCTGTCCCTCTCCCCATCTCCCTCCCCCTCTCCCTCTCTCCCCCTGTCCCTCTCTCTCCCTCTCTCCCTCCCTCCCTCTCTCTCTCTCTCCCTCTCCTCCCCATCTCTCTCCCCCTGTCCCTCTCTCTCCCTCTCTCCCTCTCTCCCTCTCTCCCCCTCTCCCCCTCTCCCCCTCTCCCCCTCTCTCCCTCTCTCCCTCTCCCTCTCCCTCTCCCTCTCTCTCTCTCTCTCTCTCTCTCTCCCTCTCCCTCTCTCCCTCCCTCTCTCCCGCAGGTCCGGAGTCTCAGCAGTCTGATTAGCGTGGGACTCAGAACGCCGTATTTCCTGAAAGCGCTCCTCCTCGCAGGCCCTCAGTAATCGGCCTACCGTGACACCGCCCAGCCAGTGGCGCTCCCCCCCCCACCCCCCACGCCCGCGAGCTGAAACCCGGCTCCCTTTTTTCGCCACAGAGACGCTCAGAAGCCTCTCCCTTCTGTTCACGCCCCCCCCTGCTTGCGAGGGCCGTCAGACCGGCCCTCGTCAGGATCTCTGAACGCGCCTCTTGGTCGCTGGTCGGGAGATGGTCGTTAATTTTTTTTAATTTTTTTTTAAAAGAGCTAGCTTCTCTAATTCTGGTGATCAGTTTCAGAAAGTCAGAAGAAGAGTTGTCGTCCGGTCTTGTCGGAGAAACTTTGACCCACCCCAATTCAGAAATCGCAGTTCAGGAATTCATTCTTTGAACATTTCAATTGGGCATTTTGAAAACGGGATTGAAAGTGGAATGGGACCCAGCTCCGATTCACGGTTCCTTAATTTACGCCTGTGATTCATTCCCCTTGTTTCTGACGTATCCCAGCTTCCATACATTTGCTTGGCTCTAAAGGAACATTCTGGAACGCACCTATTTCCAGTGCCATGATAGACGGTTTGTAGCTATTGCAGTAATAACTGCCTTAACAAATAGAGAGTTTAAACTGTACAGGAAAACATCACCAGACCCTGTGTTATCGGCAGTGGTGCGCTGAATTCCGTTTCGTAAGTGTGAGGAATTGACTACTCCAAATTCAACTTAAGTTTAAAATATTACATTCCGTTACATTACAGGCATTTAGCAGACGCTCTTATCCAGAGCGACGTACAACAAGTGCATCAGTTCAAGGTGCAGAGGTGCAAAAGAAACACACTAGAGCGAGGTAAAGATCGTAGTGCCAGAAGTGACCGCATAGATCAAATATCTTAAGTTTCAATCGCGAGGATCGAGACGTTCGCAATTTCGGTTCATTTCGAGTTTCAAAGAATTTGAATACGAATTCGAAATGTAAAGTCCTCTTTGTTCCAAAGGCATTTTTCGCAGCCGTTAAATCCGCTCCCCCTCCTTGTGTAAAAGGCAAAACGAATAGCCCGCGGCGGGGTTTATGGGCTTCTATCGCGTTTAATTGGTCTTAATTTTATTCGTGCCGCCGGTTTGCACGCGCGTCCCACGCTGGCGGGCAGTTCTCGTCGGTCGATTTTCGGCAGTCTCTCTGAAAACGAAAGAATATATTTACAGCGCTACTCGGTCGCCGCTGCCGGCTCCTGTCACCGGGAGTGAAGAAGCGAAATGGAGGGAAAACGCGCCGGCCGCCGTTACCGAACGCGTGAATCACCTGCCGGTCGCGGGCGGAGGCGACTGCCACTGTTTAATCGGGACGCACTGAGCGGGATGCGCTGATGTGTCAACACCCCCCCCCCCCCCCGCGCGCGCGTCCGCTGTGCGCTCCTCCACTTTCCCGCCTCTTTGCCCGCTCTGCCGCTAGAGGCCTGGCTGGCTCTGCCACAGCAACACAAACCGCCACACTCACTCACTCACTCACTCACTCACTCACTCACACAATCACACACTCTCACTCACACACTCTCTCCCTCTAATAGAACTGCACATCATCAGGCATTTTATTTCGTTCTTTGAAGTGAGAACATCAGGGATGGTAGTGTATAATGGCAAATGAGCTGGTCTTGTTACCTAAAGGTCGCAGGTTCGATTCCTGGGGAGGACACTGCCGTTGTACCCTTGAGCAAGGTACTTAACCTGCCTTGCTTCAGTACATATCCAGCTGTATTAATGGATGCAATGTAAATGCTGTGTATTCAGTTGTGTAAGGTGCTCTGGGTAAGAGTGTCAACCTGTAATGCGATGCAAAATTGCGGCGCACTTCAGTATCTTCTCAAATTTAAGCCTAATCTTGAGGCGTCTGTAGGTTGTTTACACTGCAAAGGCGTCCTCGAAAGTGAACAAATTGAAGCGGGGGGGAAGAAAACGAACCCTTGCCATTTATTACATTTTTAGTAATTAGTCATTTCGCAGTGTGACAGATGTACGTGACAGTTTTTTATTTCTAGCGAGAAGCAAAGATACGTTGTTTACAGTAGATTCTGCTGCACTGTAATTTATGCAGATTAGTTAAAGAACAGACAGAGGAAGACTCGTCTGATGGCTGGAAATCATACATAAAGTAATTAAACCCCGGCTTCGCAGATCCCTTTTAATTGTTGATCTTTTTTTCCTTTTTTTTTTTTTTGTTTGCTCTCTGACTGAGCGATGGAATGTCTGGGGGGAAGAAGGCAAAGCACACAGTAATAAACTGTGTTTGCAAGGCTCTGTTTCACTTGGCTCAGCCATTCGGGCTAATGATAATCCTTCCGGAACACTTGGCGGGCTGTCTTTCTAGAAAGATCTCTGTAGCCTCTCATGATTAAACAAAAAAGGGGGTGGGGGGGTGGATGGGTGGAAAGGGGATGTTTATCTAGAAAATATAGAGAAAAATAGTGTTTGGCTTCGCTTGTAATGCGGTGTGAGTTTTGAGTGGGTAACATTCCAGAAGTTTCCGCAGTTTGTCAGCGGCTCTTAGCACCATAAGCACTCCGCACACAGGGTTACAGCATCTTAGCTCCATAAGCACTCCGCACACAGGGTTACAGCATCTTAGCTCCATAAGCACTCCGCACACAGGGTTACAGCATCTTAGCTCCATAAGCACTCCGCACACAGGTTTACAGCATCTTAGCTCCATAAGCACTCCGCACACAGGTTTACAGCATCTTAGCTCCATAAGCACTCTGCACACAGTTTTACAGCATCTTAGCTCCATAAGCACTCCGCACACAGGTTTACACCATCTTAGCACCATAAGCACTCCGCACACAGGTTTACAGCATCTTAGCTCCATAAGCACTCCGCACACAGATTTACACCATCTTAGCTCCATAAGCACTCCGCACACAGGTTTACAGCATGTTAGCACCATAAGCACTCCGCACACAGGTTTTACAACATCTTAGCTCCATAAGCACTCTGCACACAGGGTTACAGCATCTTAGCTCCATAAGCACTCTGCGCACAGGTTCACAGCATCTTAGCTCCATAAGCACTCCGCACACAGGTTTACAGCATCTTAGCTCCATAAGCACTCCGCGCACAGGTTTACAGCATCTTAGCTCCATAAGCACTCCGCACACAGGTTTACAGCATCTTAGCACCATAAGCACTCCGCACACAGTTTTACAGCATCTTAGCTCCATAAGCACTCCGCACACAGGTTTACACCATCTTAGCACCATAAGCACTCCGTACACAGGGTTACAGCATCTTAGCTCCATAAGCACTCCGCGCACAGGGTTACAGCATCTTAGCTCCATAAGCACTCCGTACACAGGTTTACAGCATCTTAGCTCCATAAGCACTCCGCACACAGGTTTACACCATCTTAGCTCCATAAGCACTCTGCACACAGGGTTACAGCATCTTAGCTCCATAAGCACTCCGCACACAGGTTTACAGCATGTTAGCACCATAAGCACTCCGCACACAGGTTTACAGCATCTTAGCTCCATAAGCACTCCGCACACAGGTTTTACAGCATCTTAGCACCATAAGCACTCCGTACACAGGGTTACAGCATCTTAGCTCCATAAGCACTCCGCGCACAGGGTTACAGCATCTTAGCTCCATAAGCACTCCGTACACAGGTTTACAGCATCTTAGCTCCATAAGCACTCCGCACACAGGTTTACACCATCTTAGCTCCATAAGCACTCTGCACACAGGGTTACAGCATCTTAGCTCCATAAGCACTCCGCACACAGGTTTACAGCATGTTAGCACCATAAGCACTCCGCACACAGGTTTACACCATCTTAGCTCCATAAGCACTCTGCACACAGGGTTACAGCATCTTAGCTCCATAAGCACTCCGCACACAGGTTTACAGCATGTTAGCACCATAAGCACTCCGCACACAGGTTTACAGCATCTTAGCTCCATAAGCACTCCGCACACAGGTTTTACAGCATCTTAGCTCCATAAGCACGCCGCGCACAGGTTTACAGCACCACCACAGCTGCCATAAACCAGTCATGGCATTAGCGACCTTGCATGTGCAGTAGCTTTTTTTTTTTTTACTTTTTTTTTTTTTACTACCAACTAAAGCCAATTGGCTTTCCTCTGCAAGTTCGGGGGGCCGTGTCTTGATTTGCCAGATTAGGTTTGTGGCAGCAGCAACTTTTCATTTCTGCACATGTCTCGGTTTTTAAACTTTCAACATTTTTTTTTTCAGCTGAGGATACACTCGCAATTCCATAAAGTTCACAACCTGACTTGTACTTTTACGTAATTTTTTTCCTTTAAGGTGTCTCTCGATGCTTAGAAAACTCCTGCAACGGTAGTTTTCTCCTCCACTCTCCTGTTCGGTTTTCATTTTTGTATCTGCCCATTCTGGACACAGATGAGTGCTTTGCCACAGTAACTTGTCGTTTATTGGTTTTAAACATTCTCGCATGTTAAAAGCGTAATCAACTCGAAAGTCCTCGTACAAAAACATAAAATTCAGAAAATAGTGAAACCATGGTAATGGTTCTAATCAATTTATAAATATCAAAGACAAAATGAAAATCTAAACCTGTGCCGGGTTCGTCAATTAATAGTGGATGTGTCCTCGGTGTCCCTCTAGGGGGTGGACTAAATGCTTAGTTCTTTCCAATGATCCACCCCCCCCATTTCTCTCTCGGCACGTTTTTGTTCTTTCTGAGGTCCGCCACGGCGCCGCCCTGGAGGAGATTCGCCGCAGTAGCGCGCTAAACATTTAGCCGCGTTTCCTGCGCTGCAGCCATTATCATGGGCCGGGCTGTTCTCGGGTTCCCTAGCCCGCTCCCTCAGCTCCAGGGTTTCCTGCGCTAGCAGTGTAACCTAACACTCAGCTAACGGAGTCAGTACGGACGGTGACAAATGCTAATTAACTTACATGGAAAATAAGTGAGAGGGAAAAGCGTTAATGTAGCCTGTGCTTCGTGTCTGTTAGCTAAACTGTATTAGCTTATTAGATTAGCCTCGTACTGACAAAGTGAGGGGGTGCCATGCGAAGCTAACGAGAGGCGCCGCTGTGATTGGACCGTGTCTCCAGTATAGGCTGTTGTTATGTCGGGGCGTATTGGTCAGGAGTCCGCTGTGCTTAGGCACCAGTGCTGCGATTGGTCAGTGGTCTCAGTGGCCGACGTGAACTCCGCCTCATAACCTTTTTGTCTCTCTCAGCCCAACACGGCTTCCGTGACCTGGCCCGGCTGACTGAACTTTGACTGAGCTGCCTTGAGAACTTAGCCATGGATCATCGCTTGCTTGATTGGGCGAGCAGTTTTACTTATCTAACACCTGGTTTTACATCCCTGCGTAGGGATGTAATGGGGATGGGGAGGCAGCAAACTCTGCTCATTAGTCCTAACTATAGTCCTAACCATGTAATCATCTCGTCTATAAAAAATGAGTCATACCGTGCATTTTCAGTCTTACACGCATGATGGCTCAATTCATGGCTTCCGTTCTCTTCCTTTCGCAGGAAGGGGGAAGTGGAGGGCTGCTGACATTCCTACAGAATTTCTAGAACTTTTCAAATGCGCACGAATCAGGCGCTGTTCCTGTTTCAGTGCGCATCCATCCATTGTCTGCACCCGCTTGTTTCTGGTCAGGGTCCCGGGGGTTGCTGGTGCTGGGTGCTGTCCCAGCGTGCACTGGGCGGGAGGCAGGAATACACCCTGGACAGGCCGCCAATCTATCGCGGGACACACACGCACACACCATTCCCTCACCGTTCACTCACACACTCGCACGGAGGAGACTCCAGTTAGCCTAACCTGCGTGTCTTTGGACCGTGGGACTGGAGTACCCAGAGGAAACCCACGCGGACACGGGGAGAACATGAACGCTCCACACAGAAAGGCCCAAGCTGGGATTCAAACCCAGGACCTTCTTGCCGTGAGGCGACAGCGCCACATATTTGTACATGTAGTACACAGTAAAATTCCCAGTGTTCATTCAACTCTTAACAGATGACATTTGGTTTCACTCTGAAACGTGAGACCAAACGTTATCCATTAGGAGCTGAATCAACACTGGGCATTTCACTGTGCACATATAGCAACTGTACAGGCAATGCAAGGGAATATGTAGCAGCTATGTGATGTACTGAAGAGACTCAGCACTCTTCAGTAGTTGCATACAGCGATGCATAAAAATAGAAATGTCTGTTTTAGACATCTCCTTAAAGTATGAGTATTAGAAGGCCGCATTCTCAGACCCATCATTCTCGCATTTATGAAAAATTCACCTGAAGGACAGGGAAGAGAGTGTGCCTTCATCACGTGATCGCGAAAAGACAGAGAACAAAAAGATCCTTCTCGGCAGCGTGCGACAGCAAGGAGTGCATGTCTGTTGACTTACTATTATTATTATTATTATTCATTTTTTTTACGAAACAAATTTGTACTCAGCCGGCTGAATCTGTGGAACATCTTGTTTCGTACGTTCGCGGCAGTTGTCTTTGTCGCGGTCGATAAAGTCGCGCTCTTCGTGCGTTTAGCTACCGAACCGCGGCGGCGGCGGCGGCGGCGGCGTCACGCCGAACCGCTTCGAGGGGGCGGGCGCGGTGTTTTTTTTTAACACCGCGCACCTGCCCGTCTAGTTAGATGTCAGTCCTTTGTCGTTGTCATGGCGACCGGCCCTTCCTGAGGACGACTGTCGCCCGCCTGTGCGCCGCCGCCACCCCCCGAGAGCGACGGGTCCGAGACGGGGGCTATATTTGCGCGACGCGCGCTTCTCACAACCGGCGCGTGTCATTGTCAATGCGTGGGCTCTGGAGTCAGCCGGGAGCTCATTGGCTGAAGCGACACGGACATTTTTTTTTAACTGCCATGGTCTGGAATCTATTAGGAGTTCCCGCCCGCCTGGAGTATCTGAACGGTTAGGTTTTCTGTTTTTTTTTTTTTTTTTTTGCGTGGCCATTTTGTGCAGGAGGAGGAGGATAATTGCTGGGTTGTGCGACTGGGAGGCTGAAGAACCGATCGAGACTGTCTGGGCTGTCAACCCGAATTTCGTTTATCCTCCAGGAGTCCCTGTAGGCACCCCTGAATTTGGCAGCCATCTGCCAATAAGCAAGGACATTTGAATTTATATTTTATCTATTTAAATGTATTTCTGTATTCATCTTCTCAGCTCAAACTTGCATAGGCTATGATATATTCCACGATATATTTTTCGCTATCGATATTTTTGGCTGTGTCGTACAAAAAAACTCTAAAATCCACCCCCTGGATATCACAAATACAGGAATCTAAACAAATATCTGAATATAATGAATGTGAATATATGAATGCAAATGAATTTAGCTCAAAGGCAGCTCAGAACCCCCTCCGTACACCCCCCTGGACCAAGCTGTGAAATTATCTCCGCGGCAGCAGAGGGCTCAATATGAATCTGCCGAACGACTTTTAGAGAAAAGGACTTCTGCTTTCGAGGTACTGCTGCCGACCTGTGCGTAACGTGTAAAGCAGGTCATGTAGAAAATGCCTCCGCGGGCCTTCTCTCCGGGATACGCCACGTTCATCTTTCGATGTCAACGGAGAGCGCTCGCGCGGTCGCACCCGGTTGCCCTCGGCCGACCCGTTCGGTCGGCCGAACGCGGTTCGCGGGCTCGAGAGCCGGAGTCGACAGCGGCAGAACGTTTCGCCGTTAGCGGTTTTTTTGGTTTGCTGTCGCTCCAGTACAGGTCTCCAGGAACAGTGATTTTCTCCTTGAGGTTTTTCGTTTGTTTGTTTCGTTACCTGGCTACAGGAGATCATACAACACCGCTGGCTGCACCGTGGAGGGTTCATTGTAAAATTTACCTAAATTTCTCCCTGAATATTTAATGGACGTTAAATTGGCACTTGGTTACTCTCATGAGTTGGATTTACCACAAGGTCTCAGCAGGTAGCCAGCTACAGCTAGGGAATAAAGGCTAGACTGTACTGGTGCTGATGTTCAGTTTCATAGTATTAAAGCTGGGATTCGGTCAACTTTGACTGACAGTTAAAAGCAAGAATTATATTTTGCCTTCGCAAGCACGGTTTGGTGAGTTCCGAGATCACCGAAACTAACTTGCCAAACTGAGTTTGTGAGGAGCTATGCTGCGGTCCACTTTTAAGTCGAGCTTACGGACAAATGTTGATGGAATACGGGCCTGTGAATAAATTGCCACGTTTCTTGTTTTGAACGATTGTCTGCTTTTTTCATGGCTGTTTCCTTTTTTAAAAAAATTTTCTTTTAAGATTGGCAGGAGAATACGCTGCTGCGGCTGTTTCGACTGTTTTGTTGAAGTGAAAAATGAGTGTTTCTAATTTGATTTCCTAACTGCCCAGCCACCTGCACGGGGTTGGCTGCTTCAGCACACACACACAGGCCACGGTCCACTCATAGCGTCGCCCACGTACCGTAAATATAGCTTAATTAATTAGCTGCGTGTTTTGTAGCATCGAGTTGTGAAAGCCTTCTTTCAAGGTTATTTCCCTAGGGGACAGGAAAAGCTCAATATCTAATGATGAGAAAATACACTTATAAAAACTTCACGACTGCACGCCGTTTGAGGGAGACTTGTAGACTTGTGATGTAAATGCAGCCCTTCGTAATTTCATAAGGTTCTAGGTACACCCACCATTTTCTATTTGGAATACGGTTTATATTATATAATATAATGCTCCTATACTGTCGGCCATTCCTCAGGTAGTCAAGGAGCATTTTGATTCCGCGAGGTCTTTTTGTTTCGTCAGTTATGACACCCTCGCACCAACACAAGCTAATAAACGCGGCCAGTGACCGTGCTCACCTTTGGTGGTATGGTGCCTTTGACCCCAGATGCCAACAGTAGCTGAAGGCGATCTACTCCGTTAAGGAGACTCTGAGAGGGGTTTTCCTTTTGTTCGCATTCTCAGAAGTTGAGGTGCGGAGGAGGTGCGTTTTTGTTGTTTTGGGGACAAAATTATTTCCCAAATGTACCCAGAAAGCACAATAATGTTCTATTTGGGTACTAATCAGTGCCTTTTACCAGCAAAAAAAAAAGGTATTAATGAATGATGTATTGCTCGCTAGGGGTACAGTGCTATTTATCTACAGGGTACCACCCCAATGACAAATATTTGTACCTTTATAGGCACTTTTCATACCTTTTGTTTTCTGAGAGATTATAGACTTATAGAAAAAATATAAAATATAATATAAAATATAAAACATATATTTATAAAAATATAGTTGATAATGTCTTTAAACAGGCGGTTTGGACCGCTTCTCCGCTTCTGAAATGACCCTGCTGCCCTTGACGTGACTTTCAGAAAGCGCTCTTTCGCCTGTTCTCCAGTACGTATGTACACACGCGTGCCCTCTGTACCGGGGTGGGATCCTGTGCGGGACGAGGACACTCATGAGCCGCACGTTGGTTCAAACCAACTTTGAGAAATCGATTCAGAGCCGACGATACCTTACCTTTCTCCGTACCTTAAGCCGATTTAATAATTCATTCCCGGAACGATCTCCGTTTGACGAGCGCTGAACCCAAGCCTGCCTGAGCAGCGCGAGGCCTTGAGGACGTTTGAGCGCGTATCAGGGGCTGACATTTGCTCATTATCAGGGGATTTCCGCAGCCGGGCCGTCAATCAGGCGGCTACACAAGGCAAATTTGCAGAGCTCGTCTGTCCAGAAAGGCCCCCAGAGCTAATGGGAACGCAGAAATTAAAAACAAACAAACGTTAGCCAGGCTTCCCGCTAATTAAAATGTCGATATGATTTTTTTATTTATTTTTTTTGAGACCGCATGGAAAATGGAAAAGTTTTTTTTTTTTAGAACGATTTGACGGGGTTTGTCTGCAGTGCGATTGGTCGGTTCGAGGGCGATGAAGGGGAGGAGCAGTCGGGGCTCGTTTCGTCGCGTGCGGCCGAGCCGGGGCTTCGGTCCCACGCGGTTTGGGCAGCCGCACGTTCACATCAGCAGGCCCGGGGAGGGAGGGAGAGAGGGAGAGAGACAGAGAGAGAGAGAGAGAGAGAGAGAGATCTGAGAACTGGAGGCTTCTCTGGCTCCGCCTCCTCGCACGGGGATGGCTGTTAACGTGCGATTTAAACCTGCGTCTCAGCGCCAAGGGAGATGGGGGGAGGGGCATGGGGGATAATTGGGCTACTTGTTTTGGGCCGCGTAGCCACGTTCGACTCCAGGAACAGCGAAGGCACCAGGTTGTCGTCAGAGAAAAGCATGAGTTCGGCTAACGCATCTCGAATTCTTCCTGTTTTTAAAGAAGGTGTGGGTTGCCTTGTTTGTGGTTACGTTTCGTATAATAATATAAATGCTGTGTTATAAATTCTGCGTTATTCGTGAGGTGTTATTAATGCACCGTAATTAACACACCATTATTAATTCAGCATTATTAATGCGCTGATATTAATGTGCTGTTATGGCAATGTTTTAAATGCAGTTATTAATAATGGTGTCATTTAAGTGGTGTTAGTAATGCGGTCTTACTTACACAGTGTTATTAATATGGTGTTATTACTGTGGTGTTAGTAATATGGTGTTATTAATGCAGTCATATTAATATGGTGTTGTTACCGTGGTGTTAGTAATATGGTGTTATTAATGCAGTCATATTAATATGGTGTTGTTACCGTGGTGTTAGTAATATGCTGTTATTAATGCAGTCATATTAATATGGTGTTGTTACTGTGGTGTTAGGAATGTGATGTTGTTAATATGTCATTATTAATAAGCAGTAATTAACACAGTGTTATTAAAGCAGTTTCATGGACACAGTTTTATTAACGCGGCACTGAAGTGAATGAAGGTGTCACGCTGTAAAGGCTTTCTTATCCCTGAACACACACACACACACACACACTGTTATAGCTGCTTTTCGTGGCAGTGATGTCATCACCACGGCAAACAGTGCCGGCGTCGGGCTCGGTGGAATTAGGAGCACGACTGAGGGGTGGGCGGGGGAGGTGGTGTCTTTTTTATCGCAGAGCCTTTCAGTGGAATCCGCATTTAGAAATTAAACAAATACCAGGCCTGAGAAGTGTTAACAAAAGTCTGCGACGTTTGTTTGAATAATGGTGCTCTGCGGTTTTACGCTAGAAGGGACGTACAGTACTGGCACACGTTATGAAAACGTGCTTAACAAGAAGTTTAGTGCTCTTAAAACCTATCTGTGCCCTTTCGTTTGCTGTTGTTTCCTGGGGCCATTTTCGTCTGCAAAACTGTATTTGAAACTGTTGACCATCTTATGAAAGTTCCAACAGCAGGATACATTAAACCGCTCAGTTTTGTAGGTATGGACTAATGCATACGGGGAGGTCGAGTGATTATTACCTGTTTAACACGAACGCTAATTATTTCTTCTTTTTTGTTTCATGTCGATATTACATTTTACACTCATGATGCCAAAAACAGAGAAATTCTTGCAGAATATTGCATTAATCGTCAATAAAACCGTTAACGAATGCAGTTTTTTCATAATTTATTTCAGCACTGCATTTCTGATAACCGTTGGTCATTTACATGTGATGTGAACTTGTAAAACAGTGAAAACATATTACCTGGGCTATACGTATTTTTATATTTTATATTTTTATATTTTTTAAAATAATAGTTTGGGAAGGCTGTTTGTTACCCGCGCCCCAGCGCAACTCTCCTGGTGCGACCCGCGTCTCTGACTGGGCTAGCGTGCGTACCGCTGACACGGCGCTCTCCCAGCATGCCCCTCTCTCTCATCTTACCTCCCCCCCGCCTTCCCCCGAGGGCCACCGTCATGCCATCTCCGCGGCAACTGGCGGCATTTCCCAGACCAGGCTGTAGAGGAACTGAGACGGCAGCAGCACGCAGGGCAGCTCCGGCCCGAATATTTATGTGAACATTTTCTTAAAACTTCAGGTCGCGGGTAAAATTCTGAAATTTTGGGACTCTTGGGATTTTCAGCATCACAGGCCAAAAAACTTCTTGGGAGTAAAAACTTCCTTCTTCCAAAACTCTTGGCCAACTGTGGAGATATTACTGGTGTCCAGAGGGTTTTAAAATAGAAAATTTATTTGGTTCAGGGTCTGGCTGAAGGTGCTGGGGGTGATGGGGTGGGGGTGGTGTAGTGGCCATATTGTGGTTAAGTTATAAAACTTTGGGTTACAATGCATCATTTATTTTATTTGTCCATGATCTATCCATTTTCAATTTTAGAATGTGTTTTTTTTTTTTTTTTCTAAAACCGCAAATGTGCTCAACCTTGGTTTGTGACTGTTTCACATTCTCTGGCTGTAAATGTGGATGAAGCGGTGTTGTCCTTTCGAAGTTCAGACTTTAACCGAATTGTTTGTCAACCCTGGGGACGGGGGGGGGGGGGGGGGGGAGTGGTTGATGGGGGCCAGATGAAAGATAGCATTTTCAGTATTCGTCTTGATGGCTATCTGGCGCAGTGTTTTCGTTATTTTACACCGTAAACTCTCCAGTGTTAATTTAACTCTGACAGTGTTAATTCAAATCATAACGGATAACATTTGGTCCCACATTCTAGAGTGGGACCAAATGTTAAATGTTAAGAGTTGAATTAACACTGTTAGAGTTGACATTTTACTCTCTAGGAAGATTTTGGGGTTCCCAAGAGATACTTGGGAAAGTTCGAGCGACCAAGCTGAGGTGCTACTTTAAAAAATGTTAATGCATGTAGGTAGAGTGAAAGGTCAATACATTCTCATAAGCCAACGCGTATCGTTAAAAACAGGATGCCCGCTGTCTGATATTAGATTCAGGCCATACTAGCATTGACACATGATTGGCTCAGTTGCCACCCAGGGATAGGAGCACGATTGCGGCTCAGCGTTGATTGGGTATTTGATCTACACTCTCATGACCGAGCAGGTTACGGTCCTAAACACTGGTATACATATACGCCCTCGGGATGCTGCAATGAATTTTTGGTCCAGAGTAGGGGACATAAATCTCGGGTCTTAATGTGAAGAACAACATATTCTACTATGCTGAAGCACTACACTGGGACATTCAATGAAAATAAATGAATAAAATTGATAATATTTTTGAAAACTTTTTCGGTGCAACATGTTTTTGTCGTCCAAGACGCTTGTATTTGACCAAAAAAAAATTTGATACTTAACCTTTTATTCCTCCTCAGAAAGATAGATGATCTGGTGCTCCAAAATGGGTCATGCAGGGGGAAAGCATCATTGTAAAAAGATCTGTCAGTCACCACCACAGCCTTCATCCAAGATCACATTGCATTATGGGCACTGTTGACAATGCTCTACTGTTGAGGACGAGGTGCCTGTGAAACGGAATTCGTCCATGTCTGTAACCTTTCCCGCCGGTCTCCGCTGACTCGCCGGTAAAGGAACTCGAGAAGGCCGGTCTTCCTGCGGCCCCTCCGGGTCCCTTCTCTGTGTGCGACCTCGGGGCCCCGACAGGTCCACGGAAAAAAGAAAAGGTCTGAAGGTTGTTTCTGTCTCGCCTTGTCTTCCGCTGAGGCCAAGCGTCGCGAATGTCGCTGTTTGGGTCGGCCGTACTGCGTTCTACAGCGAAGGTTTCGCTGTGTGTTCCGCAGTTTTTTACCCAACGGGAATCCGTGCTGTTGAGGGGAGTGTGCTTCTCTGTGTGTGCTCTTGAAGGGAGTGTGCTTCTCTGTGTGTGCTGTTGAAGGGAGTGTGCTTCTCTGTGTGCTGTTGAGGGGAGTGTGCGTCTCTGTGTGTGCTGTTGAGGGGAGTGTGCTTCTCTGTGTGCTGTTGAGGGGAGTGTGCTTCTCTGTGTGTGCTGTTGAGGGGAGTGTGCTTCTCTGTGTGCTGTTGAGGGGAGTGTGCTTCTCTCTGTGTGCTGTTGAGGGGAGAGTGCTTCTCTGTGTGTGCTGTTGAGGGGAGAGTGCTTCTCTGTGTGCTGTTGAGGGGAGTGTGCTTCTCTGTGTGTGCTGTTGAGGGGAGTGTGCTTCTCTGCGTGTGCTGTTGAGGGGAGTGTGCTTCTCTCTGTGTACTGTTGAGGGGAGTGTGCTTCTCTATGTGTACTGTTGAGGGGAGTGTGCTTCTGTATGTGTGCTGTTGAAGGGAGTGTGCTTCTCTGTGCGTACTGTTGAGGGGAGTGTGCTTCCCTGTGTGCTGTTGAGGGGAGTGTGCCTCTCTGTGTACTGTTGAGGGGAGTGTGCTTCTCTATGTGTACTGTTGAGGGGAGTGTGCTTCTGTATGTGTGCTGTTGAGGGGAGTGTGCTTCTCTGTGCGTACTGTTGAGGGGAGTGTGCTTCCCTGTGTGCTGTTGAGGGGAGTGTGCCTCTCTGTGTACTGTTGAGGGGAGTGTGCTTTTCTCTGTGTGCTGTTGAGGGGAGTGTGCTTCTCTCTGTGTACTGTTGAGGGGAGTGTGCTTCTCTATGTGTACTGTTGAGGGGAGTGTGCTTCTGTATGTGTGCTGTTGAGGGGAGTGTGCTTCTCTATGTGTACTGTTGAGGGGAGTGTGCTTCTGTATGTGTGCTGTTGAGGGGAGTGTGCCTCTCTGTGTGCTGTTGAGGGGAGTGTGCTTTTCTCTGTGTGCTGTTGAGGGGAGTGTGCTTCCCTGTGTGCTGTTGAGGGGAGTGTGCTTCCCTGTGTGCTGTTGAGGGGAGTGTGCTTCTCTGTGCGTACTGTTGAGGGGAGTGTGCTTCCCTGTGTGCTGTTGAGGGGAGTGTGCCTCTATGTGTACTGTTGAGGGGAGTGTGCTTTTCTCTGCGTGCTGTTGAGGAGAGTGTGCTTTTCTATGTGTGCTGTTGAGGGGAGTGTGCTTCTCTATGTGTGCTGTTGAGGGGAGTGTGCTTCTCTCTGCGTGCTGTTGAGGAGAGTGTGCTTCTCTATGTGTGCTGTTCAAGGGAGTGTGCTTCTCTCTGCGTGCTGTTGAGGAGAGCGTGCTTCTTTACGTGATGGTTCTGAAGGGATGGCTTGTGGAGAGATTTAAACTGAAGGCGAGCAAATCCCTGGTCTCGTGAATCGTTTGGGAGTTGTATCGAGCTTTGGCTCGTCATTCTGAAAAAAGCATCATTCATAATCCGTACATTCACCAGTCATTCCTATAGACCGAAGGCAGAAGGCGTAGTATCTCGAACCAGCCTCTGACTGAGCGTAATTTTCAGTCATTGTCATCGGTAATTATTTCCTCAGTTTGGTCAAGTGCCGGTGACACCGACGTTATCTGCCTAAGCGGGCGGAAAGCCAGGAAGCCTCTGCAAACAGAGCCGGCTGGGATAAAATCTCACCAGGATTTAATGAGACTTAATAGGATTTATGAAAAGAATTAATAATGATTACACCCAGGAGGCCAATAAGAGTTCAGCGTCACAACAGTTCATCAGGAGAGCCGTTCTTGACTCTTCTTGTTCTTCTTCTTCTTCACGTGTTTTTGCTTTCCATAAATGAAAATTTGAAGTGGACACTGTAGTCCTTTCTTCTGTTTGTGAAGGGGTCGGTCTCCCGTAGTCTCGCGTACGTCTCTAGCCGCTAAGTGGCGTTTGCGGTTCGCGGGGTTGGCGGTAACCCCACGGGAGACGGCCACGTCGAGGCCCGCGGGCGAGCCCTCGAGCGGACCTCTGCGGCCGTGGGGTGGCATCCGATCACGAGCGATTCGGTGCGGGATGGCTACACAGGAAGTGAGTGCTCGGAGCAGGGGCACTGTACCGGGAAGTGAACCGTTTGCACAGGCGTGGCGGTGCGATACCGATCAGCGAAACAATTGGGCGACTCTCAGCGTCCGTTAGTTTGCGGTAAAAATAAGCAGCCCGTCGATACAAACAGATGGCTGATCGCATAACAAATACTGAGTGCGGTCGGGCGCTAGGGGCCGTGTTTGTTCGACCACCCCGTAATTAAAATGTCACGTTTTATAAATAATCGCCGTGGAAAGTGGGGCGTACATCAACAAGGCGTGCCTTCGTTTGATTCCCGACCTTGGCGCCAAACCGCGTCTGTGTTCGGCTCTACGCCGGCTGTGCCCACGGACAATCGGCCGACGTTCCTCTCGGCGCGTCCAGACCGAACAGGACGGTCAGTTTGAAACCAGAGCCCCCCCCCCCCCCCCCCCCCTTTGCCAAGACGTTTCTTGTCCGGAAGCTTGCCGAGAATGACCGGACGTGGTCGTCCACGTCTCTGGGCGTGCCGTGAAATTTCGGCGCGGGCATTACATTACATTACATTACAGGCATTTAGCAGACGCTCTTATCCAGAGCGACTTACACAACTTTACACAGCATTTTACATTGCATCCATTGATACAGCTGGATAACTTTGTTCGTTCATTAGTCTGTTCATTAACCGGTAATATCCGAGTCTGGAAATCCCCAGTCGCAGACGTCCGTGGCCCGGGAGCGCGTAGAAGTTTCCGGGAAATACGTGTGTCGACGCCGAGAAACTACCTGTCACGGCCGACAAATGCCAAATTTCACTGAAACGTCTTCCAGAAACTCAATTTTTTCATGCAGTGGTTGAATTAATCGTGGTTATGTTCACAATGTACTCTTTGGTTTTTAGCCGACGTTCTTTTCCAGAGCGACTTCGTTGAAAGTACCCCCACCCCCTCCCCCCTCCGCCCCGTCTCATTGGTTGTGGGCACTGACGTGGAATTAAAGTAGCGATAGTTGGCAACAGCAGACGGGGAACGATGTAAAAATGAGAAGTGAAATGATTGGCTGCACCTTAATTTCAGACTGAAGTCGTGTGCGAAACCATTTCTGTCGGGCTGATGGATGGGTGTGTGTGTCTGTGTGCGTGTGTGTGTGTGGGTATTTGGCTGTGTGTGTGTGTGTATTTCAGTGTGTGTGTGGGTACTTGGCTGTGTGTGTGTGTGTGCATGTGCTAGCTTGTGTGTTCAGTGGTGTTTCATCTGACACAACCATGGAACCTCTGTGCTTTTTTTTGTTGTTTTTTTTTGCGGTCGATGATCATTTGCTCAGACCTGCCCCCCTTAAGAAGCTGAAGAGGAAGAGGAGGAAGGTGAAGAACACCATTCGCCATCACCGCGTAACGCCGGAGGAGAGCAGCACAGAAGAGTCAACAGGAGACCGGGACACGGAGGAGGCCACACCTGGAAGACAAGTACCACAGGTGAGACGCATCCACACCTGACTGAATCCACAGGTGAGACACATCCACACCTGACTGACCCACAGGTGAGACGCATCCACACCTGACTGAATCCACAGGTGAGACACATCCACACCTGACTGACCCACAGGTGAGACACATTCACACCTGACTGACCCACAGGTGAGACACATTCACATCTGACTGAATTCACAGGTGAGACGCATCCACACCTGACTGAATCCACAGGTGAGACACATTCACATCTGACTGAATTCACAGGTGAGACGCATCCACACCTGACTGAATCCACAGGTGAGACACATCCACACCTGACTGAATCCACAGGTGAGACACATCCACACCTGACTGAATCCACAGGTGAGACACATCCACACCTGACTGAATTCACAGGTGAGACACATCCACACCTGACTGAATCCACAGGTGAGACACATCCACACCTGACTGAATCCACAGGTGAGACACATCCACACCTGACTGAATCCACAGGTGAGACGCATCCACACCTGACTGAATCCACAGGTGAGACACATCAGGGACTTCCCATCTGTGTTGCCATGGTTATATGGGAAAGACTGGATTTATTCACACCATTCAGTCTGTATCAGGTAGCGTTTTTGTGTGTCGGTGCACAGAAAGCCTACATATCTCTCTGACCACATTTACAGTAGACCACAATGGACCACATTTATACCAAGATAACAGAGAGAGATTCACCTGGGAATGCACCCATTTCTACTGCAGCTCAGAAATTCCACCTGCTGATGCTGGTGATGGCTTTATTAAACACACGCGCACACACACACACACACACACACACACACACACACACTCTCTCACTCACTCACACGCACGCACACACACACACACACACACACACACACACACACAAACACAGTGCCGCAGTAACCGATACTCAATTATTTATATCAACCCTGGGGGCTCGTAGGGCTGCTATATTCTCTCTTCCTTGGATTACTATTATTTTTTTCCCGTTTTTAAATTTATAACCAATCATTTACTAATGTAGCCTGCTCAAAAATGTGTACATTCGTTCCCATGCGAATGATGGATTCCTGCTGAATATGAAGCACGGTTTAAATGAACTTAGCCTGGTGTGGAACGAACCATCAAAAAAAAAGACGTCGAGCTGATAATTGATAGCGACGCTGCTTCGGCGGAGTCCGACGTCGGTTTCTTAGAAAATAGCTTTCTGTCGCTTCTCGGCCGTCGGGAGGTGAATAATTTTGCTCGGTCCGCGCCCGAGGCTCTACCCCCCGCTTCCCCGAAACGGAAATCACCGGCAAATTCGGTTACGTTCGCTACATTAGCTCGGTAAACAGTACGGCAGAGCTCACTCCGGGGCGGCCGCGTCCGTACCCAGCGGAAATCGAGCCGCGACGGCGGCGGCGAGCGCGTCCGCGTGAGGCCAGCGCAGATTCGCGCTAACGGGTACCGGTCGCTCGGACTGTGAAAAGGGACGTTTTTCGTATCAGAGGTCTTCAGGCCTTGCAGCGAAGAGTGATCCTATTTTACCGCACGCGTGCCAGCTGTAAGCTGTAGGCTCCTCCCTGATTTCTGACGCCAGCGTGTCGGATCCGGACCTTCGGGCCGGGCGGCGCGGTGGTGCGGTGGGTAGCGCTGTTGCCTCACAGCAAGGCAAGGTCCTTGGTTCGAATCCCGGCCAGGTCCCTTCTGTGTGGAGTTCTCCTACTCCGGTTTCTTCCCACAGTCCATGCAGGTTAGATTAATTGGAGAGTCTAATTTGCCCCTAGGAGTGTGTGTGTGTGTGTGTGTGTGTGTGTCCGTCCTGCAATGGCCTGGTGACCAGTCCAGGGTGTATTTTGCCCAGTGCATGCTGGGACAGGCTCCAGCACCTCCTGCAACCCAGACCGGGACAAAGCGGGGCTAGATAATGAATGGATGGCCCTGGAGGCCAAGTAGCACCTACTGGTTTTCGTTCTTCCCCTCCAGTCGGGACTGATTTCGACCTGGGACACCAGGCGAGTTAAATCTCTGGCCAATCAGTGGCATCGATCGATCGATCGATCGATTAGCCATCAGGCAGGAAAGAAAACCCGGAGCGCTGCAGGCCTGGAGTTTGAGTATCGCTGCGTTAAAGTTTGGAAACGCGTGGCGCAGCGTCCGTGCAATTCGTGTAATTACCGAGCCTGCTTTGTTCTGACAGCCGGTAACGTTTCGCCCCCGTTGGACTCTGAAGTGCGTTAACACCGAACAGTTTGTCTCGCACGGCGTCTGTGCAATTAGGCCGTCGAGACTATGTGTATTGCGTAAATGACCAAACCTGTTATTTTCCATTCTCTCTTCGTCGCCTGAAGTGCTTTTCAGTCGGAGAACTGAGTTCTCTTTCTTCCTCCAACAGTTACAGGCCCTTAATTAATTATGATACCTGAACGGAAAGATTATATCACGGGCACACACATGACCTTTAATTAACTGCTGAATTCAGTGTACTAAGAATGCTTCGGTTGTTTTTTGCAGCTTTTTATTCATTGCATAATTATTTCGAATAATGACTTCATCGTCCCTGTAATTTGAGGTACTTCTGAAATTGTACAGTTGGTACAGTAGGATTATGTGGACCTCCTGTTCTTAATTCGTGCTCTAAGTCATGAGATATTTTGAGCATACTTTCACTATTCTCATTTACAAGGATAACACAGACAACCAGCAACGTTTTTTTTTTTTGTACCTCAAGAGATTTTCTGGTATTTTCTGTCCTATACATGCTGTCTCCCAGAAATGTTTACACCAAATTTGAACAAAGGAATAAAAATTATTTGTATTTACTGTCAAAGATAACACAGATTGATTTGTGGGTGAACATATATTGAATAATAGATCATATTTTATAAATGCGTGGTCTGTGGTTCAATATGTACTACAGTAAATATACAGTAAATCATACATGATTCGTATTTAGTATACGTGTCATGTTCGTCTCTATGTATTTGTGTGTGCGCTGTGTTCTCCTGACGGGCACCAGGGCGAACTCTTACGGAATGGTGCCTTGAGAAGCGCTAGGAGAAAAAAAAGCAGCTCTCTCCAGTCACACGGCCCATCTCCCCCCCCCTCCCCCCCCGGGGTCGCTCGGGAAACCGCTAGTCTGTCTAAGAGCGCCCCGCTCGTTTGCCGCGAAGTGACGCGACGCGGACGATTTCTCTGGAAGTTTCCGCGCAGCCGGCCGGGGAGGGGGGGGGTTGGGGACTGAAAGGGGGGGCCGCGGTACGACCGTCCGTCGCAGACCGAAAAAGGTAAAGGGACTTCAATTGAAAATCCTTCGGAGGCGAGTTCCTGGCGGTATAAAGGCGGTTTGACGGGGACGCCGGGCCTTTTAGAGCGTGCTCCGCGAGGCTGCGGTCGACGATAGCATTCACACGCGCCCCGGCGGCTATCTAAAATCATTAGCCTTCGAGGTTTATAAAGGTCAGAGCTTCAACCTGAAAGAGGCCGGATCGATCCCCCCAGCCCCCCCCACACACACCACCACCGCCCCCCACCCACGCGGTAGATAACATTTCGAACCTTCGCTGAAACGTAAGGCATTGTGTCGGGAGACAGACAGAAGGAGTGAATGACAGACAGAGAGAGGGGGGGGCAGACAGAGGCTCGGGCAGACAGACGGAGGGCTGGGCTGACAGATTGGCTTACAGTACGTAAGCAAGCTGTGTGAAAGTGAGTGACTGTTTGTGTGTGTGTGTGTGTGTGTGTGTGTGCGCGTGCATCTGTGCATCTATCTATCCATCTATCCATCCATCCATCCAGCCAATGCATTGAATTGCTGAAATCTATTTTAAAACTGCAATAAAGCACTCTAAAGCGCAGTTGTTCTTGCTCTGTACAGTTACCCGTAAAGATATGGAGTTTAATGACACTGTGCCGTCAGACTCACCCTACCGGTGTCATCTCATGTATGAACTAGAGAACTCACGATGGGCATCACTGGTGGGGCATATGGGGACGATTCCTGGTTGCCCCGACTGACGGTGGCCCTCAAAAATACGGTTCGGTTACAGTAATTGTGCAGGAATGGGGTGGGCTGGGGTGGTGGGCCCCAATGCGAGACCTTTTAACGGGGCCCAAAATTCCCGGAGGGCCCCCGATAGGCAGTTACAGCTGCGTTTGTATGGGCTTTTAGGCCAATGTTAAAAACAATTATAGCTGCTCTTACGAAAAAAACAATGGGAAGACGGCCTTGATTCAAACAGCTGTACCCTTCGGTGTCTTCTTTCGAAGGTCAAGCGTAATGCAGATTTATTGGGGGCAGTAATGTCCATTTCGGGGGCAGGAGAATAATGATGTCACACGCTTGGCCAAGATGACCATCATTAGTATTATCAGGACAGTAATTACTCAAGAAAAAAAAAAGTCTGGTCTTTATTGGACCTCATTAGTGTTTTCTGTCATAGTTCTTTCTTCCAGTTCCACACAGATCCTCTTGAGGTTACAGGTTGGTAGTGTCACCCTGAAAAGTGTGTGTGTGTGTGTGTGTGTGTGTGTGTGTGCGCGCGCATGTGTGTGAGTATGTGTGTGTGCGTGCGAGTGTCTGTATTTGGTTGGTGTGTGTGTGTGTTTGTGTGTGTAGAATATGTTTGTGTGCTCGGCCGTGTGTGTGTGCGCATTGTGTGTGTGTGTGTGTGTGTGTGCGTGCATACGTGTGTGTGTGTGTGTGTGTGTGTGTGTGTGTGGGCGCACACGTGTGTGTGTGTTTGTGTATGCATGGTCTTAACTCTGGAGCAGCTCGTTTGGTCTGCATGGTCTTAACTCTGGAGCAGCTCATTTGGTCTGCATGGTCTTAACTCTGGAGCAGCTTGTTTGGTCTGCACGGTCTTAACTCTGGAGCAGCTCGTTTGGTCTGCATGGTCTTAACTCTGGAGCAGCTCGTTTGGTCTGCAAGGTCTTAACTCTGGAGCAGCTCGTTTGGTCTGCATGGTCTTAACTCTGGAGCAGCTCATTTGGTTTGCATGGTCTTAACTCTGGAGCAGCTCGTTTGGTCTGCATGGTCTTAACTCTGGAGCAGCTCGTTTGGTCTGCATGGTCTTAACTCTGGAGCAGCTCGTTTGGTCTGCATGGTCTTAACTCTGGAGCAGCTCGTTTGGTCTGCATGGTCTTAACTCTGGAGCAGCTCGTTTGGTCTGCATGGTCTTAACTCTGAATTAGCTTGTTTTGCCTACATGGTCGTTACTCTGAAGAAGCTCGTTTTGCTTTGTGTCTCCCCAGAGCAGCAGACCTCTCTTCCTGTTTGTGTTCTGTGGTCATGTGCATATGAGAGGGCAGTGGATGCCCGTGTAGACAGAGGGGAGACAAAAAGAAGGGAGGGCGAGAAAGAGCAAGGTAAAGGATAACGTGGTGAACGAAGCAAGAGAGAGAGAGAGGGAGAGGGAGTGGGCTCTTCAGGTTGGCCCTGCCAGGTCGGCAGATTAGCCCATTAGCCAGCTCCGCTGCTGTCTTAATCATCATTACCTGCCAGGCTGCAGTCACACCTGCTGCCAGCCTGCACGGCTCCGCCCCCCTGCCCCCCCCCCCCCCCCCCCCACATCTGCCAGGCCGCGAGAGCCGGCCCGCCTCCTAACCGACACCGCCAGCCAGGGGAACGCG
Source organism: Anguilla pacifica (assembly GCA_039654925.1). Lineage (NCBI taxonomy): Eukaryota > Metazoa > Chordata > Actinopteri > Anguilliformes > Anguillidae > Anguilla > Anguilla pacifica. The sequence goes on from CM077299.1 coordinate 10,585,930, forward strand.
CAGCGGGAGGTCGTGTCCTAACCGCGAGCAGGCCGGTTACTCACACGCAATTACACCCTTTTAGCAGTTAGCGCCGCTCTCACGTCTCAGGCAAAGATCAGAGGGGCGTTAAAGTTCAGCGAACAGAGGCGAATGTTTGTGGCGAACGTGTTTTCTTTGAACAGTTCAATTTGAATGGCTTTTTACGAGCATTCCAAACTGTGGGCATTAAACGTAAACGGACATGGCGACGAGAGGGTTGGTACTCACAGCCGCTTCTGTGATCATCAATGATAAGAAAACAATAGCTAGCTAGCGAACAGTAATAACATTATTGAAAAAACTGATCACACTTAACGGCATCTTCAATTGAAATACTCATCTGGGAACATTTCCCTCAGTCCAGCGTCCATTTCTGTTCGCCGCAAACTACCTTTTCAGACCATTTGCTTATGTTTGCAAACGTTTGCGGTGAACACAAAGCTAACGGAAAAAAGTTCGAAATAGTTTGCAGACGTTTGTCTTGTTCACTGAACTTGTGAACGCGCCTCCGGGCTCATATTCACAAAGTATTTTAGAGTAGGAGTACTGACCTGGGATCAGTTTTGCCTTTGGGCTCATAATGGGTGAGGTCAGGCTATGGACCAAGGGGAACTGACCCTAGATCACTGATCCTCCTTTTTTTATGTTTTTTTTAGAATGTTCATTCAAATTTTGTTGTCAGTGTTCTAGAAATGCACTGCTTTCAGTTGCCAGTAGCGATTGTGACATCAGCATTAGAATGTTCGGTTAAGAACATTCTAATCACGTATTTGTAATCTCACAGATTAAAGTCAATCCGTAAATTAGGAGGTGCTGGAACAGTGGTCGTGTGAGGGAGGTGCAGAGGTGGATAATCCAGCCCACAAACTCAGCCCAGCTGATTTCACTAATTAGCTCTACCGCTTGGCTGAAGAGCTGTGCTAAATTAGCAAATCCAGGCGATTGGAGCAAAATAGTGGGGACTTTCTGAACCTGATTTTCCACCGCCGAAGCTCCACGGAGATCCTGGAATGACAAAAAAAAGACAAAGCGGGGGGCGGGATTCCACGATTGCGGCCGGGGGTGGGGCTCGGTCAGCGAACCCATGGACACAACGCGCTGATTTTAATTTAGACACATTTCTTTTTCCTTCCTCTCGCAGAGTTAACGCATCCTGGCCAAAACAGTGCCCGGAACGTTCCGGATGCTGTCCTGGTTAACGTCCGGTACAAATCGAGCGTTGCCTACGGGAAAATCGAGCGTTGCCTACGGTTTTATGGGAAAACGGTAAAGCCGCGACGCCGCTGCCCGCGAGCCGGGCCGCACCGGCGCTGTAAACAGCGGCTTTGCGCGACGCGCCACCCGCCCTGCCGTTTGCCATTCTGACGGGCCCTCGGGCGTGACCGTCACGTCCGGCCCGGCCCGGCGCGAGTCGGATTAGCCCCGGAGAACTCCACGGAGCGTAACGCTGACGGTAATGGAGCCCGACAGTAGGCCGAAGGGTCGCCTGCCTCGCCCTTCGTGGAAAGAAGGCTGCGCGTAATTGGGAGAGGTCGCACGTCGTTTCCGGAGTTCTCTCAAAGTCGAAAGTCCGACCGACAGTTAGAGATCCTGTTTTTTTTTTTTTGGAGCGCATAAATATGGTGTCATTAGTCGTAGGTATTTATGACCTCAAACGGAGAGTTCACTTTTTATGGAGTTGTCGGGGAAGCGAGGATTATGTGAAATGTGTTTAATTTTCTGAATCCAGCGGTTTTAACCAGTGAACGCCCTCGTTTCACATCCGGCACTCTGAATACCGAACACAAGCGCATCGACTGTTAAAACCTCACTTATACAACACGTAAAATCAATTTAATCTATTTAATTTGTTAATTATTATCAATTTATTAATTAAATCACCAAATTTGTTGATAGGCAGATTATCTTTGATCAACTTTTATCGAATGTTCAACTCACAACCAGATTAAAATTAAGAAATGTATTTATAAAGATGTTGGAATTGCACAAAAATTTTGGAATAACATAAAGATGATGGCACAAAGGCTTTAAAATAGCACAAAGTACTTTGGACTTGCCCAAGTTGGATTTGCCATTTTCGGTCCTGTGGGTGCGTTGCTGCTGTTGGGTGAGTCTCTCACCTGTAGCACCGTTGATACAGGAGGTCCTGCCGCTGTCGTTCCTTGCGTCCAGCAGTCCCAGGTTACGCGCATCATCGGTGAGAACACCAGTTTATTGAGGGAAGTTTTCTCTACCTGCAGTTCAGTCATCCCCCAGCAAGGGGGCGACAGAGACCTCTTGTCAGTAAAGTATCACATTGCCCCTCCCCAGTAATCAACATTGACACTAATAATGCACAGAATACATAGAGGCCTTGAGTGGTAATGCTTTTATGCAATGTCAAGCAGTGCCCATGAGGCCTTGTCGCCCAATAACTGCGGCAGCTGTGTACCACTCAGCTGTGTACCACTCAGTTGTGTTGGGTGCGATTCCCATTTCCACAGCCACTAATGTGGAGCAGAAGTTGAAGTACTGGGAATGATGCAATGAAGCAGAATTATAACTTCCCCGTCTTGCTACGCGTGGTCTTCACAGGACTTTCTGAACCTCGCACATCTAATCATCTTTCCGCTTGCACAATGATTGAAAATATTTTTGAGAAGTTCACACGAACGTGTCAACTTTTGGGGACTTGACCGAAACGGCGCTCCAGAATGTCGTATCGAGGTAAACGAGCTGGCGTTCGGCGTGAAGACTTTGACGTTTTCGTTAATGCTTTCAATTTGTGCTTTGTGTTGTTCGAGAGGAACGCAGTTACGTCGTTTGAAACCGACCTCAAAGTTCAGCAGGCATCGATTGATGCCATCCACGACCGAGCCCCAATTTGTGGCATGAAGATACGCGGTGCTGACAGGAACAAGTTTCAAATCGCGCGTCATTGATGTTCCTTCCGGAACAAATACAACGTGCAAGACATAATCGTCTGCGCCATCTGTTTGCTTCTCTGTGACCACAGATGTGCTGTCAGCTGTCTACCTCCGGAATTTCTTGCAAGCACGTTTAGAAACGCAGCTAACTTAGGATTCGTCAACTTTGTTTGCACTCTCGAGCGTAAATATTCTGCTCGAAAAAGTTGACTAATCCTAATTTATCTGCATCCATCACATCTCAGGTGACATGCGGCAGCTGTTAAATTTTTTGGCAGGCAGAGGATTCGTCCCCTTTGTTTATTTCAAACCGCGATTAATGTTTTTCTGCCCGCAAATCCTGGTCTATTGTTGCTTTTGTGCCTGTGTGGATTTGCTCAGAAGCGGAAAATAAATTGACTCCATCTTTCAATAATCATAGATGTAATTGCTTCTGTGAGGGTTGCAACTGATCACAAATTATACAATTATTCAGGTTTTTGCAACAATCCAATGCCTGCATCTCTCCACGGGAATTTAGATTGCGATGCAAAATGAAATCATTTTGTGGAAGTCACGTACCCTAGACAAACTGGTGTCTCGAGTCATAGGAATTAGCAAAACAATTCCAAGCAAAGATGAGATCAAATTTCATTTTTAAAATAAATAAAAAAATCAGGTAATCTAGATGTACTGCCTTGGGAGTAGCTATACTATACTAGCTACTTGGGAGTAATTTTAGATGTTTTTTTTATCATGAAGCTGTTGATGCACCTACACCAGTCATAGTAAAAGCTGACAGAAACTACTGCAAGTATTTAAAAAATCTTTCGTACACAAAAACTGTCTGGGTCAGTCAAAAAGTGTTTAGCAGTTGTCTATGACCATGAAATGCACTTCGCTTTGGATGAAAGCGTCTGCCAAATGAATGTAATGTAATGTAAAAGATCCACTAACACTGAAATAATATTAAAGAACTCCAGCACGTGAACTGTCCCTTTGACATGCATGTTTATGATGTTTTGTGTACTGACTTCATTAGGTGGGTTTCTCAGCACTGTGGTAGTCTACTGGAGATGGCATGTAACGCTGTGTTCCTTTTTTTTTTCCCAGAATGCCAGTGGTGTGGGGCAGACACGGCAGCGACGCTTCAAGAGCGCGGTGACACCCCTTCCTCGACTGCAGCCCCAAAGACTCACAGGTGAGCACTGCCACACCCCTGCTGTAACTCCGCCCAGAATCACAGGTGAGCACTGCCACACCCCTGCTGTAACTCCGCCCAGAATCACAGATGAGCACTGCCGCACCCCTGCTGTAACTCCGCCCAGAATCACAGGTGAGCACTGCCACACCTCTGCTGTAACTCTGCCCAGAATCACAGGTGCGCACTGAAATTATCACAATTATTATTATTATTTATTAGCACAAAATTATGTCTTGGATGAAGTCGCCCCGAGACCCCCCCCCCACCCCCCACGCTACAGGGGGGTAAGTCTCAGGTCCTGAGCGATGCTCGAAACACCCCTGGTTATAGCAGTGAACGAGGCTGCGTTTAGACCGGATGTAATTATCCCTTTACACCCACCGCTAAACTCTCACTCAGCCTGCTGCCGCCCAGCCCTGCTTCCACCCAGCCCTGCTGCCGCCCAGCCCTTCTTCTGCCCAGCCCTGCTTCTGCCCAGCCCTGCTGCCACCCAGCCCTGCTTCCGCCCAGCCCTGCTGCCGCCCAGCCCTGCTGCCGCCCAGCCCTGCTGCCGCCCAGCCCTGCTGCCGCCCAGCCCTGCTTCCGCCCAGCCCTGCTTCTGCCCAGCCCTGCTGCCGCCCAGCCCTGCTGCCACCCAGCCCTGCTTCCGCCCAGCCCTGCTGCCGCCCAGCCCTGCTTCTGCCCAGCCCTGCTTCCGCCCAGCCCTGCTGCCGCCCGGCCCTGCTGCCGCCCGGCCCTGCTGCCGCCCGGCCCTGCTTCTGCCCAGCCCTGCTGCCGCCCAGCCCTGCTTCTGCCCAGCCCTGCTGCCGCCCAGCCCTGCTTCTGCCCAGCCCTGCTGCCGCCCAGCCCTGCTTCCGCCCAGCCCTGCTGCCGCCCAGCCCTGCTGCCGCCCAGCCCTGCTTCCGCCCAGCCCTGCTGCCGCCCAGCCCTGCTTCCGCCCAGCCCCGCCGTCTCGCCGTGCAGATTGCCGTCCTGCTGCCGGCACTCATTTTCCCAGCGTCCCTTTGGAAAACCGCAGGCCGAAGCAGCCCCCGAAGCCGTTTCTCATGCAGAACGCCGAAACGTTCCCGGGACGTTCGACTGCGAGCGCGCAAACGTTCCGTTCGACGTCGCCCGGCTGAAATAGATCTCGCTTAGCGAAGCGACGCGAGCGGACAGAACCTGCTGCACAGACGGAAAACACGTTCTTTTCTTTTTTTTCTTCTTACCAGCGCGCCTCATCGTTAATCTAGCGGATAACGAGCGCGTCCTCCAGATCCCGGATTGCTGAGACTCGGACGTCTTCATTACGGCCGATTGGCGGTTTCAGGCACAGCCGCGGGGTTTCTCGTTTATTTATTTATTTGTTTATTGTATTACCGGCCTCTCTAAAGTTGCCCGCCCGCGTTTAATGGGTTCCCGGCATCCCGGCCTCGCTCGGCTAAACCAGCCCTTTCAGGGGAGGAGTAATGGGATTCCTCGAGGATCAAAACAATACGCGCAAATGTTTCCCTTCTGAAAAGCGGAGTTCTTCATACCAGATACATTTCCGTTGATGAAGCAATTCTCCGCATGGTTACCTTTCCATTTTCTTCCCGAGAGAGGAAGTGGGTGGGCGGGGCGGGGTGGGGTGGGGAGGGGAGGGGGGGGGGGTGGGAGGCATGGGGGGGGAACCCTGAAGGAGCGGATGCGTCACAAACTCTCGGCATGGTGCAGGAAAACCCAAAGACGGCTTCTCGCGGAGAACCGTGAGCTGGGAACCATGTGAGGTGTCCACAGCTTGTCTCCGTGTCCACTGGGCCGGCTGATGTGGCCCGACAGTGTGTGTGTGTGTGTGTGTTACGGCCATCTTCAACACCCCTACGGTGACCAGACGTCCCAAATTAAATCAGGACAGCCTCGATTAATGACGGTTGGGGATGCGGTTTAGCCCCATAATGGGAGCAAATGTACCCCAAGTTTCAATTTGCTGAAAATAAAAATTTTAAAGCTTGTCAAAATTTCTTTGTTGTGTAGCCTACAAAGAGCAATCCTTTACATCTGGTGAGCTAGCCTGTTTTGAAGGGTGCCTGGGATGGCGTGTAGTTAAGTGCTCTAAAGGAATGTTGCGTATTAAATAAAAAACGACATGATAAACAAACATAGAAGCAGGATCCCACTAGAGAGTCTCCACTAAACATGATAACCATAGAACCAGGAATCCACTCTGGTCTCCTCTAAACATAACCGTAGAACCAGGAACCCACTAGAGAGTCTCCACTAAACATGACAACCATAGAACCAGGAACCCACTACAGTCTCTACTGAACATGATAACCACAGAACCAGGAACCCACTATGGTCTCCTCTAAACATGATAACCGTAGAACCCTAGGCTGAAACGAAGTGAGATTGGGTTGCCAGATTTACTTTGGTACCGCAGCGCTGGATACAGTTTCCGTAAACTACCCATTCCATGGTTCCCACGGTCCTTGAAAGCCCTTGAAAAATCCCCCGAAAATATATTCACCCTGTCATGAAAAGAGTCACGGAAGAAGGTCAATGATTTCCCCGTCTTTGAAAAGTCTGGGAAGATAGCCCACATTTAAAACCTTGGGGGGGGTGAGAATTACACCTGTTCTTCTTCAGACTCACTCAATGTCATGTACTCTGAAGTCTCCTTAGATCACTGGCTTGCGCATTAGCCCTCAACATTGTTCTCCGGAGAGCTGAACTGTAGACCAAAAGCATTTTGAAGGTGAAATCCTTCAGAATGTAGGCCTGCCTTGCAAAATTAGCTCCGTAGCTCAAAGTCCGTCGCACCGAAAATAAATCCTTGAACGACGTCGTTATCCTTCAGACGCCTTTGAGAAGTCGCAGAAAATGTGTCTAAATTGAGCGGGAACCCTGGAGTTTCCATTCAGTGGAACACAGTTTTTTTTTTTTTTAAATGTTCATTGATTCGTTTGTCAGGGACAAAGTGTTTTCAAAACAAATTCCGGAGGCTGAAATCAGATGCGTTATACAACCGAGTGATGCATTTGCCAAACAGTTCTTTTTTTATCCCCTGTCCCTGAACAGTTTTACAGAAATGCGACAGCAGAAGCACATAGTACAAGCGACGCTTAACACGTAATTTGAATCCGACCGCCAACCTTTGTCGCGCGTCTCTCCCTCTCTCGTCCTCCTAATTCTGCCTGTCTCTCTACACTGTTCTATCAAATAAAGCTGAAAAGGCCCAAAAAATGTATTTTAAAAAAATATTGTTTCTGTTATTTTTTACTGAACGTCCCTGGTACTGTAGGTTTCAGCATGGTATAATATGCGGTCCTTGAGATTAAGACCAGAGACTCATGTCCTCTACAGGGGGCACAAGTGAATTGGCAAGTCTTAGGAGGACATGCAGGTATTAAAAGAGTACAGCAGTACAGTCCAGGGCATACAATATAGTGGCATTACGAAAGGTCATTTGGTCAGATAAGTTCAGGCATGTTACAAGATATCGAAATTTCACCGAAATTTAAACTCAGCGAGCGCAGGTGTGACTGTCCTCGCTCCGTTTCTGCGTCTGAGGAAGAGGCTTGAAAGTCGGGGCAGGTTTTGACGCGAGTGCGGGGGGGGGGGGGGGTTCTTAATTGCCCGAGGTGGCTCGGGAGTGCTACGTGCAAATCTGGCGGTTCGGAGAACGAACGGCACAGACGCGCCTCGAAGGCGGTGCTCCGCGACTCCGCGATGGCGGCCGGAGCGGAATTTAACACCCCCTGCCCTGGCGGAGGCCGCGGCCGCGTGGGCGCGAGAAGATCGCTGGGCCTCGTTCGCCGAACAAGATCACATGATCACGATCACATTCCATCGTAGACCGCGCGCGAGAACGTTTCCAAGGACAATTTCGGCATTCAGAACTTTTCGTATTTGTTCGCGGCTGTTTCCTTATGCAAATCCCATGAACGGGATTGCGCGTGAAGTTTACAAACAGCCAGCGTTCACCATCTCGTATGCCTGGGACGTGCACAAGAGACAAAGGTTTGCACGTGTCCTGGATCTCGTAGGGAAATGCTTAAGAACAAAAAAAAGAAAAATTTAAGAAAAGCTTTGTGAATGAGGTCCGTTGAGCACAAATACATCCTAGCTGACCCTGTAAATAGATGGTTCTGGGTAGTTTCCTTCAAGTTTGACTTGAATTTAAATGTGCTTTTTAAGCTTTGGGCCGTGTGCAGAATCACGTCGAGGAATTTAAAATGAGTTTTCTTTTAATCGCTCATTTAAACGTGTTGCAATCTTTCGGGCTTGGATGAAGGCGTCAGGAAAAACGCGAGCGTTCGATTCGTGGAGGATCCAGGATTGGTTCCCGCAGCGCTCCCCGTGTTGCATTCTGGGTGATGCCGACTGATTAGTACGTGCAGTTCCTTCCTGTCACACAGGCAGAGTTAGCATCCACTTTGTGTGCTTCAAAGAACAGCTGAAATTACACATTTTGGAACCAGGCTGACAGCGTCAAAAAAAAAAAAAAGCTTTTTGGGAATCGAGGAGAAGTGACTTGCACCTCCCTTGTCCAACTTGGGCTTAATGGGCTTGGAGGAGATAACAGCGGGCTGTCTCGTCGAAGTGACTTGTCCTGAAGTCAAATCTCACAGGGGGTAAAAGCGCACCGTGTTCAGGTATAAGAGTTAGCTGTTCTAATACAACTTTCTCAGCAACCTCAGAGATTACTGGCGCTGTGTTTATTTCTCTGCAGTTTTACTGAATCTGGGAGGTGTCCGGATTTATACACAGGAGAGACGGCGGCAGACCTCCCTGCTGTTTGGAAAGTGCTTTGTTTAATAGATGCATTCCTTCCGTAACTGGAGAAATGGGGATTTCTCTGTGACAGGAAATATGATTTTAATATTTGATACTTTAATACTGAACGGCTTTTGCTTGTCGATTCACTCTGTTGTTATTATTATTATTATTATTGCTGCATTATATGTTTTGTGGTATCTACTTCCTACTTATTTTGTGTGGGTGTTGTGGGTTTATGGGAATGATGTGTGGTCGGGTTGGTAAATGAGAGCCTCTATGTATGTTGTATGTGATTGTGTCTGTTGTATTGAATTGTATGTTTTGTGTTGGACCCCCTCGAAAACGAGATGGTTCATCTCGAGGGGCTATCCGTTAATAAACTTAAGTGCATTTTATGGACCCGTTTCTTCATAGGTGAGCACTTATCGTTAAGGTCTGCTGAAGGAAAAGTTTGGTCTCTTGAGGTGAATTGTTTTGACTAGTTCTTATACTGAATCTATTATGCAGTCGTTGAGTGTGATTGTGATGACAGAGTTGTTATCTTATATTCTTCCACCCACATTCAGATATGATTCCCCTGTCTTGAAATGTCCTTTTCCATTTGATTCAGTTTTTTCCCAGATGAGTTTATATTTGAATGACTGACTTTCATTGTCCTACAGTTTCTCAATTCTTTAAACGAATCTATTTCTAGGACAGATTTTTTAAATGATTGCTTCTGAGCAGCATCTGAGCAGGTTGAATCAGGGTTAATTGGGTTGACTCAGGGTTGATCTGATTGAATCAGAGTTGATCAGTTGAACAAGGGTTGATCAGATTGAATTAGGGCTGATTAGGTTGAATAAGGGTTGATCAGTTGAATCAGGATTGAGCGGGTTGCGTCAGGGTTGATCAGTTGAATAAGAGTTGATCAGATTGAATCAGGATTGATCAGATTGAATCAGAGTTGATCAGTTGAATCAGGATTGAGCGGGTTGGGTCAGGGTTGATCAGTTGAATAAGAGTTGATCAGATTGAATCAGGATTGATCAGATTGAATCAGAGTTGACCAGACTGAATTGGGGCTGATTAGCTTGAATCAAGGTAAAGGTTTGTCTGTTAAGCTTGCTTGGTACTTTTTTCATTCATTTCCCAGGGAACTACTGAAATGTTGTTGTCAGTTTATTCGATTTATTTAATTTAGATCTGAACCAGATAGTATATCATCCCAGGTTATTTCTTTTAGGAAAGCAGTTGTTTGGATCTTTTTGCTCCAGGTTATTTTATGGACCATAATATAATTTAGTGAGTTTTAGTGCAACAGATGTAAGGTTATGATCTGACAAACCTGTGGTCCAGGATTTTATGATTCCTTCAGGCTTATTAGGAAAAAATAATCCAGTTTTTTGAATTGAGTTTGAATTGAGCCATCCATCATTTTAGGTTAAACAAAATTAAGTTTCAGTTTCCTTCTACTTTGGTTTGTTCAGCTAAATGACACTTAGTGATTATAAATTGGTCTTCTTTGCCTTCTTGTGATATCACACATTTTTATTAAAAAATAAATAAAAAATAACACTAATGCCCTCCGCATTGCAATTCTGCTATGTGACTACAATGTAATGTAATGTCATTTCAATTCACATTATATTGCATTACATTACAGGCATTCAGCAGAAACTCTTATCCAGAGTGAATTACACTTTTCTTCACGTAGCATTTACATTGCATCCATTTATACAGCTGGATATATACTGAAGCAATGCAGGTTAAGTACCTCGCTCAAGGGTACAACGGCAGTGTCCTACCCGGGAATGGAACCTGTGACCTTAAGATTAAAAGACCAGCTCCTTACCCATTATAATGCACTGCCACCCTGAAATCACCCACTGAGAGAAGTGCTTTGTTGCAATCAGATGTTTATGTCATTGAAGTGATAAAATAATAATTTTATAATGCAATATATAATATAAATAATTAACGATAAGTCGTCGCTGGGGAGAGCGGGTTGTCTGACATTTATCAGGATTTGGCTCTCTGTCCCACAGCCCCTTATGGACATTGGCCACAAGTAGCGTTGCGGTGTGCAATATCGCAGTGCAAATTGGAATGAGAGAGTGTGGCTTTTAACATGCGATATAGCAGTGAAGAGTGGAATGGGAGCGTGCAGCTCTTAACATGCGATATCGCAGTGAAAAGTGGAATTGGGAGAGTGCAGCTCTTAACATGCGATATCGCAGTGGGAGACTGCGGAGAATTAGGGAAGTGTTGAAAGTACTTCCTTTGAATCGCATGAAAAGATCATAGCATGCTACCTCGTCCCCTCTGTGTTCACACTCTCAACCCTAATTTTCATCTTTTAAAATGGTAAAGTGGGTAGGGACAGGTCAAAAGGTCATCACTAAGTGATACCAGACTGTGGGGCCCATCGATGCACTAGAACAGTGCCTTAACAGATGCCAGACTGTGGGGCCCATCCATGCACTAGAACAGTGCCTTAACAGATATCAGACTGTGGGGCCCATCCATGCACTAGAACAGTGCCTTAACAGATACCAGACTGTGGGGCCCATCCATGCACTAGAACAGTGCCTTAAAAGATACCAGACTGTGGGGCCCATCCATGCACTAGAACAGTGCCTTAACAGATACCAGACTGTGGGGCCCATCCATGCACTAGAACAGTGCCTTAACAGATACCAGACTGTGGGGCCCATCCATGCACTAGAACAGTGCCTTAACACATACCAGACTGTGGGGCCCATCCATGCACTAGAACAGTGCCTTAACACATACCAGACTGTGGGGCCCATCCACGCACTAGAACAGTGCCTTAACAGGATGAGTTACCCATCAGACCCACCTCTCCACTCATCAGTGCTTCCATTTTTATTCTGTTTGGGAAAGAAGAGTATTTATCCCCTCAAACCACTTAGAGACCATGTAAAGTCAAAATCATCACTTTTGATAGCTTTGTAATAGGATGTAAACAGGTTTTTCATCCTGAAGCCTATAAAAATGTATATTAAAATTTTATTTTATATACAGGAAAATAACAAAATTGCCTTTTGAAAATTGCCTTTTTAAGGAGTGTCATTTATAGAAGTGAAGTTGACTTCAAGTTCACTTCTGATTGGCAGTACATTAATTTTGAGAGACTGAGTGAGAGTGAGAGAGAGAGAGCGAGGGAAACAGTGAAAGAGAGGGTGAGAGAGAGAACTAGAGAGAGAGCAGTATGTAGATGTCCTGGTCACAAGCTCTTTGTTAGTTGCTGCGGTTTGATTGGTCCTGGGGCAGTGTTAACTTCCCCGCCGGGGCTCCGCCCCCTTGCTGAGAGCAGTTAACGAGCAGCAGCTGGAGGAGTTTGTGAATTACACATGCCTGCCGAGCCCCAGAGTACCGCCACCAATCATAACTCTCCTAACGCCCTCGACCCCGCCTCCTAACACCCTCGACCCCGCCCTCCTAACACCCTCGACCCCGCCCTCCTCACACCCTCGATCCCGCCCTCCTAACACCCTCGACCCCGCCCTCCTCACACCCTCGATCCCGCCCTCCTAACGCCCTCGATCCCGCCCTCCTAACACCCTCGATCCCACCTCCTAACACCCTCGATCCCGCCCTCCTAACACCCTCGACCCCGCCCTCCTCACACCCTCGATCCCGCCCTCCTAACACCCTCGACCCCGCCCTCCTCACACCCTCGATCCCGCCCTCCTAACGCCCTCGATCCCGCCCTCCTAACACCCTCGATCCCACCTCCTAACACCCTCGATCCCACCTCCTAACACCCTCGATCCCGCCCTCCTATCACCCTCGACCCCGCCCTCCTAACACCCTCGATCCCGCCCTCCTAACACCCTCGATCCCGCCCTCCTCACACCCTCGATCCCGCCCTCCTCACACCCTCGACCCCGCCCTCCTATCACCCTCGATCCCGCCCTCCTAACACCCTCGATCCCGCCCTCCTAACACCCTCGATCCCGCCCTCCTATCACCCTCGACCCCGCCCTCCTAACACCCTCGATCCCGCCCTCCTATCACCCTCGACCCCGCCCTCCTAACACCCTCGACCCCGCCCTCCTAACACCCTCGATCCCGCCCTCCTCACACCCTCGATCCCGCCCTCCTCACACCCTCGACCCCGCCCTCCTAACAGCCTCGATCCCGCCCTCCTAACACCCTCGACCCCGCCCTCCTAACAGCCTCGATCCCGCCCTCCTAACACCCTCGACCCCGCCCTCCTAACACCCTCGATCCCGCCCTCCTAACACCCTCGATCCCGCCCTCCTATCGCCCTCGATCCCGCCCTCCTAACACCCTCGATCCCGCCCTCTTAACACCCTCGACCCCGCCCTCCTATCGCCCTCGACCCCGCCCTCCTAACACCCTCGATCCCGCCCTCCTAACACCCTCGATCCCACCCTCCTAACACCCTCGATCCCGCCCTCCTAACACCCTCGATCCCGCCCTCCTATCGCCCTCGATCCCGCCCTCCTCACACCCTCGATCCCGCCCTCCTAACACCCTCGATCCCGCCCTCCTAACACCCTCGATCCCGCCCTCCTCACACCCTCGATCCCACCCTCCTAACACCCTCGATCCCACCCTCCTAACACCCTCGACCCCGCCTCCTAACCCCCTCGACCCCGCCTCCTAACGCCCTCGACCCCGCCCTCCTAACCCCCTCGACCCCGCCCTCCTAACACCCTCGACCCCGCCTCCTAACACCCTCGACCCCGCCTCCTAACACCCTCGATCCCGCCCTCCTAACACCCTCGACCCCGCCTCCTAACACCCTCGACCCCGCCTCCTAACACCCTCGACCCCGCCTCCTAACACCCTCGACCCCGCCCTCCTAATACCCTCGACCCCGCCTCCTAACACCCTCGATCCCGCCCTCCTAACCCCCTCGATCCCGCCCTCCTATCGACCTCGACCCCGCCTCCTAACGCCCTCGACCCCACCCTCCTAACACCCTCGATCCCGCCTCCTAACACCCTCGACCCCGCCTCCTAACGCCCTCGACCCCACCCTCCTAACACCCTCGATCCCGCCCTCCTAACACCCTCGACCCCGCCTCCTAACACCCTCGATCCCGCCTCCTAACACCCTCGACCCCGCCCTCCTAACACCCTCGATCCCGCCCTCCTAACACCCTCGATCCCGCCCTCCTCACACCCTCGACCCCGCCTCCTAACACCCTCGACCCCGCCTCCTAACACCCTCGACCCCGCCTCCTAACACCCTCGATCCCGCCCTCCTAACGCCCTCGATCCCGCCCTCCTAACCCCCTCGATCCCGCCCTCCTATCGACCTCGATCCCGCCCTCCTATCGACCTCGACCCCGCCTCCTAACACCCTCGACCCCGCCCTCCTAACACCCTCGACCCCGCCTCCTAACACCCTCGACCCCGCCTCCTAACACCCTCGACCCCGCCCTCCTAACCCCCTCGACCCCGCCCTCCTAACACCCTCGATCCCGCCCTCCTAACACCCTCGACCCCGCCTCCTAACACCCTCGACCCCGCCTCCTAACACCCTCGACCCCGCCCTCCTAACACCCTCGACCCCGCCCTCCTAACCCCCTCGATCCCGCCCTCCTAACACCCTCGACCCCGCCTCCTAACACCCTCGACCCCGCCCTCCTAACACCCTCGATCCCGCCCTCCTAACACCCTCGACCCCGCCTCCTAACACCCTCGACCCCGCCTCCTAACACCCTCGACCCCGCCTCCTAACACCCTCGACCCCGCCTCCTAACCCCCTCGACCCCGCCTCCTAACACCCTCGACCCCGCCTCCTAACACCCTCGATCCCGCCCTCCTAACACCCTCGATCCCGCCCTCCTAACACCCTCGACCCCGCCTCCTAACGCCCTCGACCCCGCCTCCTAACACCCTCGACCCCGCCCTCCTAACACCCTCGACCCCGCCTCCTAACACCCTCGACCCCGCCTCCTAACACCCTCGACCCCGCCTCCTAACGCCCTCGACCCCGCCCTCCTAACACCCTCGACCCCGCCTCCTAACACCCTCGACCCCGCCTCCTAACACCCTCGATCCCGCCCTCCTAACACCCTCGATCCCGCCCTCCTAACCCCCTCGATCCCGCCCTCCTATCGACCTCGACCCCGCCTCCTAACGCCCTCGACCCCACCCTCCTAACACCCTCGATCCCGCCCTCCTAACACCCTCGACCCCGCCTCCTAACACCCTCGATCCCGCCTCCTAACACCCTCGACCCCGCCCTCCTAACACCCTCGACCCCACCTCCTAACCCCCTCGACCCCGCCTCCTAACACCCTCGACCCCGCCTCCTAACACCCTCGACCCCGCCTCCTAACACCCTCGATCCCGCCCTCCTAACGCCCTCGATCCCGCCCTCCTAACCCCCTCGATCCCGCCCTCCTATCGACCTCGATCCCGCCCTCCTATCGACCTCGACCCCGCCTCCTAACACCCTCGACCCCGCCCTCCTAACACCCTCGACCCCGCCTCCTAACACCCTCGACCCCGCCTCCTAACACCCTCGACCCCGCCCTCCTAACCCCCTCGACCCCGCCCTCCTAACACCCTCGATCCCGCCCTCCTAACACCCTCGACCCCGCCTCCTAACACCCTCGACCCCGCCTCCTAACACCCTCGACCCCGCCTCCTAACACCCTCGACCCCGCCCTCCTAACACCCTCGACCCCGCCCTCCTAACCCCCTCGATCCCGCCCTCCTATCGACCTCGACCCCGCCTCCTAACACCCTCGACCCCGCCCTCCTAACACCCTCGACCCCGCCTCCTAACACCCTCGACCCCGCCTCCTAACACCCTCGACCCCGCCCTCCTAACCCCCTCGACCCCGCCTCCTAACACCCTCGACCCCGCCCTCCTAACCCCCTCGACCCCGCCTCCTAACACCCTCGACCCCGCCTCCTAACACCCTCGATCCCGCCCTCCTAACACCCTTGATCCCGCCCTCCTAACACCCTCGACCCCGCCTCCTAACACCCTCGACCCCGCCTCCTAACACCCTCGACCCCGCCCTCCTAACCCCCTCGACCCCGCCCTCCTAACCCCCTCGACCCCGCCTCCTAACACCCTCGACCCCGCCCTCCTAACCCCCTCGACCCCGCCTCCTAACACCCTCGACCCCGCCTCCTAACACCCTCGATCCCGCCCTCCTAACACCCTTGATCCCGCCCTCCTAACACCCTCGACCCCGCCTCCTAACACCCTCGACCCCGCCTCCTAACACCCTCGACCCCGCCCTCCTAACCCCCTCGACCCCGCCTCCTAACACCCTCGACCCCGCCCTCCTAACCCCCTCGACCCCACCTCCTAACACCCTCGACCCCGCCCTCCTAACAGCCTTGATTGACGTTTGTAATTTATTTCCCGGGCCCGGCGTTATTGCCGCTGCACCGACGGGCCGCGCGGACGCTGCCTGGGAAACGTCGGAATCGTTGCTATGGCAATCAAACGCGCGCAGCTGCGGCATGTAATATCGCAGTACAGCTGCAGGATAAGGGACTTGACCCCGGGTAAATAAATCCATTTCATCATTTATTTTTCATTTTCCCTCGGCAGGCAGGCGACGGAGGCTGCAATTAATAAGTAGCACAATGTATTCAGACGTTCGCCGAAGTTAATTTGTTTTCGTATGGAAGGTGGATGCTACCGTATTGATGCAGTGTTTAATTAGGTGTACTAGGTACGGCAATTACTTTTTAATTTTATGCGTTGATTTCTTTGGGGCTTAAGCTCTTCACTGTTTGTAACATTTGCGGTTTGAGGTTTTTGAGTTTTAATGCATCTGAAATCTGCTGCTCGGGGGCCATTTATTTCCAGTCTTGTGCGCGCGCGTACGTGCGTGCGTGTGTGTGTGTGTGTGTGTGTGTGTGTGTGTGTGTGTGTGTGTGTGTGTGTGTGCGTGCGCGTGCGTGCGTGCATGCGCGTGTATGTGTATGCGTATGTGTGTGTGTGTGTGTGTGTGTGCGTGCGTGCGTGCGTGTGGCCGGGCGGGCGGGCGGGCGTGTGTGTGTGTGTGTCTGTGTGTGTGTGTTTATGCAAACAGTCTATTTGAAGGATTTAGCTCATTAACTGAAAAAGAAGAAGCAAATTGACGGTTCATACACAGCCAGTGAACATTCACAAGGGATCTAAATCGACCTTTTAAAAATAAATGCGCAAAACACCACACATTATTAAAACATAAAACACCACGAATTATCCGTGCATTACTGTCCTCCCCTCTTCCCCCCCCCAGTCCCAAATTTCCAATCCTCAATCTTCCACTTCATCTTCTGACTTAGACATGCTGGAAGAACACAGCTTTGCTTTTTTTATTTTTCTCCCGTTTCTGAAATGAATTCCCCAGAACGAAAATCTGTGTCATCCCGTTCATCATTGTGGCAGGTCTGGAAGAATCGGCCTTTGATTTTTCAAACCGGTGCTTTTTCAAACCGGTGCAAACCGCTGTAATTGGAAGACGTGGCTATCGGTGTCCGGTCTACCTTCCCCTAGGCCTGCTTTCTGTTTTTAACTATCAGGTTTTTCAGGGTGGTGGTGGAAGGGGGGGGGGTGGGGTGGTTAGGGGTGACGGTGTTGCTGAAAGTGTGTTCATTGTCAGACTTCTTGGGGTGGGTGGGTGCAAAGAGGGTGGCACCGCAGATTTGGATTGGGGGCCAGCTGCGGACGGGAAGAGGCTCGCCTGTAAGCGGTAGTGCGGAAGGGAAGCTTCTTAGCCACGTTTAGCTTTGTTTGTCGAGTCCTTGCTAAAGAGGTTTTCTCAACACACGGGTCTGGATTTCTTACTTTTGGCCTCGATTTTATTTCCGCCAGTGTTCATTTGCTTCATATCAACCCAGCAAAATCATCCTGGCAAGTTTGACGTTCCCCCAAAACTAATTTGAAGATGAATAAAATCTTTGGGTAGCATTTGTGAGTGAAATTTGATTGAATGCGGGCCGAGCAAAAGATGGCGCCGCTAAGATGTGCAACTGGACTCATCGTAAAATGGCGCCGCGCAACTTCAAACAGCAACTGAGATTGTTGTTTTGCAACGAAGCCGGTGACTGCAGGAACAGTCTAGAACTGACGGGACTCCTCGGCTCGAATTAAAGAAACCGGGAGAGAATTAGTCGAGCTCTTCCGAGTTATGAAGGACCTCCTGAGGAGGATGGGCGACCCTTACTAAGTACTGGTTTCTCTCAAGGTGTCTTTCTGTGTCCTGACAGTCGTTTCCCCTCGTCACTGTCGCCTTTGGCTCGCTTTTCTGGGGGGGGGTTCAGGCCAGAGCGTGAGGCACGTCAGGACAAATGTTTTCGTAAGGTGCGCCTAATAAGCACGTTTCCATTCGATTTGGGGGATTTGACCGGAGAGTAGCCCTAAAAAAAAAACTGTACGCAAAGAGAACCGTATGTCGACGTCCCCTGTTTTTTTTTCCTTCATCTTAAGTTAAGTGCACCAGCTTCAAAGGGAGGGAAAATGCCTGAGACTGGCCAGGAGATGCATTCGCGAGGAGTGAAGCGCTTTGCGATGGCCAGAAATGCGAGTGGTCTTCCTCGCAAATTTTACGGACACCTTCAGGTTGGCGCGGCGACGCCCCGCTGCCGTGCAAACGCTCAGCGCCTTGGGGGCGACCGGTGACCGGCAGGAACCGCCAAGGTGTCCCGTCCCTGCCCGTCACCATAACCCCACCCCCCCACCCCACCCACACGTTACCGATAGGTTTACAAAGACATCCGTCATCGACGGGCTCCGAGGATTTGCAGCTGCGTGAGTGAGGAGCGGGCGGAAAAGCGGTCAGGATTTCACTGCGCGTGAGAGGCGGGCTGTGTCAGGCTCCCTTCAAATTCATCCGCGAGAACGCTGCGGGGGGGGGGGGGTCGTTTCGTCGAGGAACCGGGATGTGACGAATTGTAAAAATAAAAAAATAAAAAAACGACAGTTGATAATGTAGATTTCGTAGCAGTCTGAGAGAGAGGAACCTCCGTTTGTCTTTGCCCTGGCGACGGTTACCAAGGCCCCCCGCGTTCCCTCTGCACGCGAATTCCGAAAAGAGCGGACGTTTAAAAAAAAGAAAAAAGAGAGGACGCGGCGGCTTCTGTTTCGCCGAGACCCCGTTTTCGCGACTCCTTTAGCCCGCGCGCTCGCGCGGCTATCTTAATTTCGTTCTCGTTAAAAAGCGGCGTTTCCCATTGTTAAATTCTCCTCTGTAATTACGACGGCTCATTACCTTGCCGAGCCCTTTTCGAAAGAGGTCCCCGACACCGGGCGTTGTGTTTAGCGGAGACCGCCTCCGCCTATTTATTTTCAGCTTTTTTAAAACGCTTCGCGCTCCCCCCTTTTCACTCCACAACTTAAATTCTCATCACGGGCGCGGTCGAAAGTCTTAACGCTGCGCGCGCTAAGGTTCCGTTGTTTGAGTTTTTTGCGCGAGGAAGAGCCGCATTCGACGAAGCCGCGGCGGCGCCGGAGCCGTCTTCGCCCGCGACGTTTCCGCGTTCGCGGGAATACTTCTCAACCAGCAACATTAACCTCAGGGATCACATTGATCACGTGACCTCCTATGTATGCTCCTTCACTTCCTATGTACGTTCAATGTACATTGTCATAATCTTATGCACATATTCATCAGCACTCCTGCACTTCATATGTTTAATATTTAAATATTTAATACTCCTATTCTCACTGTCCATATCCCCCATCTGTACAGGCTGGTACTGCTGCTAATATTTAATATTATGTTTAATATTATGTGTATCTTAGATATTTTTTGATATTTTTGCTCTGCTTCTACGTAGTTGCTGCCTGCCATGTCATAAGAATTTCTTTGCTCAGGATGACCTTGTGTTATACTGTGCACTTGACAAATAAAAACACTTTGACTTTGACTTTGAATACGAGGGAAGGAAGAAGTTTCTTATTCGTCTATATCTGTGATATAAATCATAGGTCAAATCTAAGACATAAGAAGTCAAACATAAGAACAGTCCAAAAGATGCGTGAAGGTGTCTGCAACCGCTGTTCAAGTTCTGCAAATTAGTTGATTATTCATCCCACCGTACTAACGAAAGCGTCAATCTCTCAGTCTACCTTGGAGTTGACGTGAGAACGCCACTGTGGAACAGCTTTCTGTATTTATTCTGTATTTAGTTTCTAGTATTGATTCGCTGAAATGCCAGCGAAGCGCTTTTGAACTCGAGAAAGGCGCCTGAAAGCTGGCGCTTTTCGGTCGAAGGTGCGGGCAAACCCAGCGGGCCACCATTTGAGAGCGGTGGCTTATAGTGTGTTTCCACTCCTTTATAGTGTGTTTGTTCCAGGAGGAGGAACTGACCCCCCCCCCCTTTACGCTTGGTACTTCATTTCAGTTGAACTATAATCAGACACTTATATTATTTTATTCTGATTCCGTTTTTAATCTTTTTTTGCACCTTGTTTTCCCTTTTTACTATGCTGTAGTCTTTTAAACTTGATGATGCGGTACACTGGGCAATTTTAGCAGCAGTGACTTTCAGTCAATATTTGGCTATGCATAAACCCAGCATCCGTAAATTGATATAGCGTGTTTGTCCCGCCATTTCTTGTTTCTGTCTTTTGCTGTTCAGGTATAATTTATGTCTCATGCTGATCTGCCAAGACAAATTCCTGTGTGTCTGTATGATAAATGGACCGCATTTATATAGCGCTTTTATCCAAAGCGCTTTACAATTGATGCCTCTCATTCACCAGAGCAGTTAGGGGTTAGGTGTCTTGCTCAGGGACACTTCGACACGCCCAGGGCGGGGTTTGAACCGGCAACCCTCCGACTGCCAGACAACCGCTCTTACCTCCTGAGCTACGTCGCCTGATACATTCGGCGAATAAAAAGTGATTCTGATTCTGATTCTGTTACGCTTTCAACCCAAAACCGACAAACGGGATTCGTCAGTCGGGGCTTCGGTCTTCGGACTTCAGAGCCGTTTGTGGCTCACGTGTTTGACCCCCCCCCCCCCCCCCGAGAGACAATAAATGGCTTTATTATTAAGCCCTGCGACGAGCCCGGACGGTGGAGTTACGCAGCAGGTTTTTACAAGCGTCCCGAAACGCACGCAAGCTAAGGGAGTAGCTCCGTTTCAGGCTGAGATAGGCTCTTTGCTAAACCCAGAAGAGAAACTGAGTAGCTCCATTTCAGGCTGAGAGAGGCTCTTTGCTAAACCCAGAAGAGAAACTGAGTAGCTCCATTTCAGGCTGAGATAGGCTCTTTGCTAAACCCAGAAGAGAAACTGAGTAGCTCCATTTCAGGCTGAGATAGGCTCTTTGCTAAACCCGGAAGAGAAAGGGAGTAGCTCCATTTCAGGCTGAGAGGGGCTCTTTGCTAAACCCAGAAGAGAAACTGAGTAGCTCCATTTCGGGCTGAGAGAGTCTCTTTGCTAAACCCAGAAGAGAAAAGGAGTAGCTCTGTTTCAGGCTGAGAGAGGCTCTTTGCTAAACCCAGAAGAGAAACTGAGTAGCTCCGTTTCAGGCTGAGAGAGGCTCTTTGCTAAACCCAGAAGAGAAACTGAGTAGCTCCTTTTCAGGCTGAGAGAGGCTCTTTGCTAAACCCAGAAGAGAAACTGAGTAGCTCCATTTCAGGCTGAGAGAGGCTCTTTGCTAAACCCAGAGGAGAAACTGAGTAGCTCCGTGTCAGGCTGAGAGAGGCTCTTTGCTAGACCCAGAAGAGAAACTGAGTAGCTCCATTTCAGGCTGAGAGAGGCTCTTTGCTAAACCCGGAAGAGAAAGGGAGTAGCTCCAGTTCAGGCTGAGATAGGCTCTTTGCTAAACCCAGAAGAGAAACTGAGTAGCTCCATTTCAGGCTGAGATAGGCTCTTTGCTAAACCCAGAAGAGAAACTGAGTAGCTCCATTTCAGGCTGAGAGAGGCTCTTTGCTAAACCCAGAAGAGAAACTGAGTAGCTCCATTTCAGGCTGAGAGAGGCTCTTTGCTAAACCCAGAAGAGAAACTGAGTAACTCCGTTTCAGGCTGAGAGAGGCTCTTTGCTAAACCCAGAAGAGAAACTGAGTAGCTCCATTTCAGGCTGAGAGAGGCTCTTTGCTAAACCCAGAGGAGAAACTGAGTAGCTCCGTTTCAGGCTGAGAGAGGCTCTTTGCTAAACCCAGAAGAGAACGTAGACCAGGCGCACGTTAAGCTGAAAACAGGGATTCTCACGCTGCGTGAAATCTCGCCGGTTGCTTTGTCGCCGCAGAAATACAGGATGAAGCATATCGCTCGTTTTATCGGCTCAGGCGGTAGCGCTACGCGCCAGATTTAATTATTATTATTATTATTTTTTTTAACCGTGTCCCTGAAAAGGCACACACTAGATTAATCGCGCTGTGAGGGCGGTCTTCTGTTCTGGGCCAGCCGAGGAGACCTAGCAGACCGGCCGAGCGGGGTAGCCAGGGCCGCCGGTACGGCGCGGAGCCCCGCCTGTCACCCGGGTGCTGAAAAGAGCGCGTTCGGATAGCCATTACCCGCCGCCGCCGCGGCCAGTAAAGATGAGGGCCCGCGGGGCCGAGGGGCCGAGCGGCTATCTGCCGGAGATTAGAAGACCGGGGGAGGGGGGAGGGGGGCGGCGGTGGCGGTGGCGGCGGGGGCGGGGGTGGGGGGAGGAGTCTACCGCGGCAGAGCCAATGTGACTTTGCAGATTAGACGGCGGGCATTAACATTCCGCTCCGTCCACAGCCCTCCGTCACCCCTCTTTCGCCGACAGAAAGATAACAACAGAAGACGAAACAATGAGCCGCTGTTTTAAAAAAAAAAAAAAAAAAAAAGAACAATAATGGGGAGAAAAGGAACGACGGTGAACAATCGGGTCTGGAAATGAGAAATGTTTTTTTTTTTCTTTTTTTCTTTTTTTCTTTTTTTCTTTCCCTTTCTACATGCTCGGGAGGTGATGATGCGTTCGTGAGGCCGCGTTCGCACGCACGCAGCCAGAATTTCTACACCACGCCCCGCGTCGCACCCAGCCGATGGGAGGGAGGGAGGGAGAGAGGGAGGGAGCGTGGGGGGGCGGTTGGTGTGTTCAGATGGTAACGAACACCAGGGCGCACCTCTTGGGGGTGCGGTTGTGAATCCCCAAAGAGGCTCGCTCGGGTCATTGGTTAATTAAAGCGCGGGATTGATTGGCTCGATTGATTCCTGTCTCTTTTTCCTGCGGTCTTGCCCCACGTGCTGCTGTTCTACGGATTCGGGCCCATCGAACAGAAAAAAGCCAATTCCAGCACGTCCAGTCCAGGGTCAATGATTATCTCATAGGGACTCGTTGCTCCTGTAGGGTTTTGCTGAGGGTTCTTGGTGAGATGCTAATCTATACAGACTCCACCCATTTATTTAAAAAACGGACGATGAAAATGGTATTCTTACTAATGGCATTACTGCTGTCAGTGCTATTAGTACAGAAAGCGGTATTATCGTTAATTAGCGTTAGGCGCTCTAATCACATGGTTTCCCGAGGCCCTGAGGCGCGGCTGCCATGGTCGGGTTCCCTGCGTGGCGGTATGCGAGAGGAACACCGCGGCGCGTGCGATCGCTGGCGGCGGTCGTGTCACGTGACCGGAGGCACCTGCGGCCGAGGCCCACGCGGTCCGTCATTCCTGGGGAAAAAAGGCGCTGGTGCTCTTTTAGTCAGATACAATACGGTTGCATAACTATGGTGAAATAAATTACATTGTTTGCACAGGAATTTTCATACAAGTGCCTCACATCAAATCGACAATAAAACGGCGAAAGCTGAAAGTAGTAAAATAGTATAATAAATGTAAAAACAGATCATACCCTTAATAGCTGGGGTTCCCAGCCCATGTGCTGGAGAGCCACTGGGCTGTGCTGGAGGGTCTCTGGGCTGTGCTGGAGAGCCGCTGGGCTGTACTGGAGAGTCTCTGGGCTGTGCTGGAGAGTCTCTGGGCTGTGCTGGAGAGTCTCTGGGCTGTGTTGGAGAGCCGCTGGGCTGTGCTGGAGGGTCTCTGGGCTGTGCTGGAGAGCCGCTGGGCTGTACTGGAGAGTCTCTGGGCTGTGCTGGAGAGTCTCTGGGCTGTGCTGGAGAGTCTCTGGGCTGTGTTGGAGAGCCGCTGGGCTGTGCTGGAGAGCCGCTGGGCTGTGCTAATAGCTGCTATGGAGGCAGCTATATGTGTGCAGCATTTGAGTCAGACAAATTTCCCCACGGGGACAATAAAGTATATTGGATTGTATCGTCTCTGGGCTGTGTTGGCTTTTGTTGCCTCAGCACTGGGGCAATTAATTCGCCTCACCCCATTCCAAGCATCTGGACTGGTTGCTGGTTTTAAGGTGGAACAAACCCCCCAGCAGACTAGCACCAGGGCTGAGGACTCCTGCCCCAGGGCTGAGGATTCCTGCCCCAGGGCTGAGGATTCCTGCCCCAGGGCTGAGGATTCCTGCTCCAGGGCAGAGGATTCCTGCCCCAGGGCTGAGGATCCCTGCCCCAGGGCCGAGGATCCCTGCCCCAGGGCTGAGGATCCCTGCCCCAGGGCTGAGGATCCCTGCCCCAGGGCTGAGGATCCCTGCCCCAGGGCCGAGGACTCCTGCCCCAGGGCTGAGGATTCCTGCTCCAGGGCTGAGGATCCCTGCCCCAGGGCTGAGGATTCCTGCCCCAGGGCTGAGGATTCCTGCCCCAGGGCTGAGGATCCCTGCCCCAGGGCCGAGGATCCCTGCCCCAGGGCTGAGGATCCCTGCCCCAGGGCTGAGGATCCCTGCCCCAGGGCTGAGGATCCCTGCCCCAGGGCCGAGGACTCCTGCCCCAGGGCTGAGGATTCCTGCTCCAGGGCTGAGGATCCCTGCCCCAGGGCTGAGGATTCCTGCCCCAGGGCTGAGGATTCCTGC
This sequence comes from Anguilla pacifica, assembly GCA_039654925.1. Taxonomy (NCBI): domain Eukaryota; kingdom Metazoa; phylum Chordata; class Actinopteri; order Anguilliformes; family Anguillidae; genus Anguilla; species Anguilla pacifica. The sequence goes on from CM077299.1 coordinate 10,610,610, forward strand.
CCCAGGGCTGAGGATTCCTGCCCCAGGGCTGAGGATTCCTGCCCCAGGGCTGAGGATTCCTGCTCCAGGGCTGAGGATTCCTGCTCCAGGGCTGAGGATTCCTGCCCCAGGGCTGAGGATTCCTGCCCCAGGGCTGAGGATTCCTGCTCCAGAGCAGCTCAAACACGGGACATGTCTGTGCGCTCTCAGTCTGTGCCCCTGGGCGGCCTGCTGCGTGTCACCGGTGCTTTCCGTCCCTCAGGTCATCGGGTCAGTGGCGAGGAAGAGGAAGAGGAAGAAGAGCAGAGGCCAACAGGAAGGGACCGAAACAGCCGGGGTCTGTACAGGAAGGAGAAAGCACAGGTGGGCGTTCTTATCAGATAACCCCCACCCCCTTTTTTAAAATTTATTTTTATTTTTTTTAACAAATCTCCATATTAGCAAAGCCGAAACATTTTTTTAAATACGTGCTTAGAGTAATCGCTTTAATAAAGGCCAGAGTGCCGAGGTTTCATTTTTAAGGCTCGGAATTGATTTCATCTTCGGATGCATCCGCAGTAATCATTTTAACTCATGACGCACCCCCCCCCCCCCCCATAGCCCCATGCCCCACGGTGTCCCAGCGCTCTGATTTATATTACCGTAGCTCCCGCTCCCTCTCCGTACCCGCTCCCTAGTTACCGCCGTGAACAGAGCCCTCCCACCCTCGAGACCGCTGCGCGCGCCTCCGCCCCTTTACTGCCGCCACGGCTCCGCCCCTTTACCGCCGCCCACGGCTCCGCCCCTTTACCGCCGCCCCGTGGCTCCGCCCCTTTACTGCCGCCACGGCTCCGCCCCTTTACCGCCGCCGTGGCCCCACCCCTTTACCGCCGCCCCGTGGCTCCGCCCCTTTACTGCCGCGCCATGGCTCCACCACTTTACCGCCGCGTTTGTCGCTCGAATTGATTTCTGCCGCGTTCCTCCGGCGGCCTGCGGGCGGCTCGCCGGCGGTCCTGCAGAGATGAGACCTCTCGGGAGAGGAGAAGAAACTCGCTCCCGGGAAACCGCGCACTCTGTGTCTGCTGTTCGTCTTTGGGTGGGGCCAAGGATTGAGGCGAAGGGAACGTCGCGCCCGATTCATCATCTGTGACAAGTGACCCTCGACGAAAATGACGCGTTTTCGACTGAAGAAACTTCGCCGACGCCGTCGTGCTTCGTCAGGCAGTGCGATTGGACAAATGCAGACAAATGGTCAGGAGTTTACCGTCTCGTTACCATGAGCCGCGTTTCCACCCAAAGTACCCGGAACTTTTAGCCCCAGGAACTACTTTTCAAGGAACTAAAAGGTTCCTTCAGCCCACTGTTTGCGTTTCCACCGCGGTCTAAAGACCCGCGACGATTAGGCAAATTAGTCCGCTGATGTACGAAAAAGCGACGGATGTTTTAAACAGGCACACTGTAAAAAAAACATTTCTTTCCGTGATGGACTGATAGTGCACCAGCCTGTCAATGCATTGTTCATATTTATTACTAGCGCTAACTTTCCACATATTTTTGTGGACTTTGTTACTCTTGCGACAGTTGTGCGTCTTATTTCAGTCACTTCCGCACATAAGCTCTATCGGTTCAATTAATAAATTAGTTTAAATAAAAAACACTCCATGATTTATTCCTCTTTCAGTTTTCCATGATTTTAAACAACTTTGCCATGACTACTCCAGCCATAACTATGATGAAGTAATTTTACGTCCACAGTGCAAACAGCATAGCTAATATATAGCTTAGTGAAACCAGACCGTAATGGCAAACTGTCCTCATCTAATCTTTACTCTAATGAAGAACACAATAATGGAGAAAAACGCATAATGCAGTTGTACTAATGTTTATTTGAAAACTCAGTGTAATGATTTAACTTCATCGTCGGTCCATCTGTCGTATTTCTTCTGTAACTCCATGTTGATGTGTCGAAGCACAATGAACAAAAAACAAACTGGTTTGCAGATGCAGATTTTTAAAAATGGCGGTTGAAATGAAATGCTGCGAGTACTCGACCAATCAGAAATGTTTAGTGCTGCAAGCCCCACCCCCAAAGCTCCTGTACTTTTGGAAAGTACTACCCCCCGAGCAGGGACTTTTTGGGGGGTAAAATAATGTCCCCGGAACTTAATTTACACCCTGGTCCCTGCGGTGGGAATAGGCCTCAGAAATCTGCCGTAATGCAGAGCAAAAACCTTGCCCATGTATGGAATTCCGGTTCAAAGGGAAATTTCTCTATGGAAGAAATGAATGGATTTTCACATAACCGTCCCTGTCACACTGTCACAGTCTGTGATTTAAGCTGGCGTTTAAAACTTGGACGTTTTTATCCGGACACATTTCTCTCTTAAATGGCACTGGATCCGCTGAACTCTGATGTCGTTTTTCAACCGAAACAATTATTTTGCTAACAAAAAGCTAACACTGCTGCGCATGTTATTTACGTCAAAAAGAAACAATTTGCAGTTTCAGTGGAATAATGCTTCCTAAAACCAAATTGTAATGGATGAAGAGAGACAGAACTGTTATTAAGGTGTGAAATGAGTTGTTTTGCTACCCATTTCTCGGCAACTTTAGACATGACAGGGAGGATGCTTATGGGTCTATAGTTGTTAACATCTGTGTGTTCCCCTGATTTGTAAATAGGTGTAATGACTGCATACTTCCACATGGTGGGAAAAACTCCCTGTGAAATAGATAAATTGATAACCTTGGTTAAGGGGCTTATAAGCGAGTCTTTATGAGTTTTTAGAAACAACGAGTCTATTCCATGTATATCGTTGGCCCTAGAACTCTTCAATGAGCTGATAATCGTATCAACTTTTGATTCAGGTACCTCTTTAAGAGTGAGCATGGGTATGATGCTATCAATTGTTTCTGGTACAGAATACTGCATCTCTGAGCTCTGAGGGTCTCTGTAAGAATGTTAATTGAATCCACAAAATAATTGTTAAAAGTTAATAATTGTTGCTTCTGCTATCATACTATGATCTTGAGTGTAATTTCCTTTCACGTAAAGTTTGATATTTTGTATGGACTTATTACTCTTTCCTTTTAATTTTTTAAGATTCTGCCAAATCAATTTCACATTACCTTTTCCTTTGTTTATTATGTTGATGTAGAAATTTGCTTTGGCTCTTCGAAGTTCACTTGTTACTTTGTTTCTTAAACTGGCAAATATACGCCTATCATATTCTAATCTAGACTTAAAAAATTGTTTCAATGCATGGTCCCTTTGTTTCGTAAGACACCATACATCCCCACTTATCCAAAGAAGAGAGTTCTGTTGTCCAGATTTGTTTTTCACCTTCCTCAAAAACTGTTTACAGTATTCTGAATCGCATTCACAAAAACATTTACATCTTCCTCTGCACAGTTGTGAGAGAGATGTTCTTCCCAATTAATACCATTTGATACATTTTTTAAGTTGCCAAGCTCACAGTTGGGTATTCCAAGTTGATGAAATGCCCTGTTAGAAGAATACTTAAACCTCTTTTTTTGTAAGTTTTCTGGCTATGAGTGTTTGAGATTGTGATCAGACAATCCTGTAATCATGTTAAACGACTTCAATACACGGTCAGGCTTATTGCTAAAAATCAGATCAATTTGTGTTTCAGAGGGACCTAGTTATCCGTGCGGGGCCTTCAATGAGTTGTGATAGATCAAGACTGCTAGTTATGCTTTTAAGTTTTTTCCTATTTGATTTATTAAGCCAGTTAATGTTGAAATCTCCAAATAAAATAACCTCTTTGGTAAGATCACACGCCTTTAACAAACCGTACAGCTTATCATAAAAAGCATTACTGGATGTTGGTGGACGGTACACTCCAATTATCATAAAAGACATTTGTGGTGAGAGAGAAACATCCAAACCAATACATTCCAAGTAGCTGGGTACATTTAATATTGTTCTTAATGTGAAACATGACACCACCGCCTCTACCCTCAGTTCTGTCTCTTCTGAAAACGCTACAACCTGGTATATCTACCATTGCCGATGGGGAGTGTTTATTCAACCACGTTTCAGATGGACATAAAAAAAATCCAGGTTTGAATCAGTTACATGATGTTTCAGTTCATCGCATTTTGCCAAGACGCTACGTACAGTCCCCTCCAAAAGTATTGGAACAGCAAGGTCAATTCCTTTGTTTTTGCTATACACTGAAGACAATTGAGTTTGAGGTGTAGGTGAAGATGTACATGAGGTGACAGATCCGAATTTCAGCTTTTATTTCCTGGTATTTTTATCTAGATTTGTTAAACAACTTAGAACATATCACCTTTTGTATCAGACAACCCAATTTTTAGGTGAGCAAAAGTATCGGAACATGTGACTGACAGGTGTTTCTTGTTGCCCAGGTGTGTCCTGTTAGATTGATTGGTTAAACAATAAATAGTTCTGAATGTCTACTCTTGGTTTTAGCCTTGGGTTTTGCCTGTGAAAACTGCATTTGTGTTATAAAAGATAAACTAACATGAGTTGGCCTTGCTGTTCCAATACTTTTGGAGGGGACTGTATATTTAGGTGGCCACCCAAGAGCCCCCTTGGTTTAGCGCGACGGTCCCACAGAACCCTTGCATGACTTACAGTTTCGAACAGTCTGAAGCGACGTTGTTTAATTATCGCTGGATTCGGATGACACAGTTTGGACCCCACCATCTGATGATTTCGTAATGATATGCTGACCAGCGGATCAACTGGAGCCAAAGGCTCTGAACAGTTTGTGTTGTTAGATGTAAACGCTGGGGTGCGAAGATCAATGTTACAGCTTGGCCAAAAATCTCCGTCGCACCAGCAGAACACTCACCACACCGAGCTGCTGAGGGCAGAACACTCACCACTCCCAGCTGCCGAGGGCAGAACACTCACCACTCCCAGCTGCCGAGGGCAGAACACTCACCACTCCCAGCTGCCGAGGGCAGAACACTCACCACTCCCAGCTGCCGAGGGCAGAACACTCACCACTCCCAGCTGCCGAGGGCGGAACACTCACCACTCCCACCTGCCGAGGGCGGAACACACACCACTCCCAGCTGCCGAGGGCGGAACACTCACCACTCCCAGCTGCCGAGGGCGGAACACTCACCACTCCCAGCTGCCGAGGGCAGAACACTCACCACTCCCAGCTGCCGAGGGCAGAACACTCACCACTCCCAGCTGCCGAGGGCAGAACACTCACCACTCCCAGCTGCCGAGGGCAGAACACTCACCAATCCAAGCTGCCGAGGTTAGCGTCAGGGGAATAAACGCGTTCGGGTCCGAGAGGGACGCCAGGCCCAGGGCTGGTGTGCACATCTCCTGATAACAGCAGAGTCCTGACCAGGTAACCCGATCATTTCCAGTAGTTTTTGGACAGGTTAGAACCCCTTTCTTGAGAGATGCGCTGGCATGGAGGAATATTTGCTCGGCCCCGTGACATAACTCGCCATTGTAGATGGTAAACTGGCCGATTTGGACGTTGCACTGCATTGGTGGAACTGTTGATTTGCCCGTCCAGGTAGATAACGCGGTGCTGTCCCAGCACGGCCGTACCGAGATGATTAAAAGCGCCAAAACGTAATTAAAAAATTGCGATTGATTTGTATCGAATCGCATGTTGTTTCCATAAAATGTGCGCTTTATTGCGTGGTTTTCGTAGTGAAAACATTGATATTTGTTGAGCCGAGGGCAGAGAGGCAGCACCTGCCTTACCGCACATCTCCGCCATTTTTTAGCTGCACAGGTTACAAGATCTGGTCCCTAGCCATTATGCTACGCTGCCGCCCACAGTGTAGTATGATGGTGATAAGGTGTTAGATACTATCCAGCCTGTAGGTAATTACATTGCATTACATTACAGGCATTTAGCAGATTATCCAGAGCGACTTACACAACTTTTACATAGCATTTTTACATTGTATCCATTTATACAGCTGGATATTTACTGAAGCAATTTCGGTTAAGTACCTTGCTCAAGGGTACAACGGCAGTGTCCTACCCGGGAATCGAACCTGCGACCTTTCGGTTACAAGCCCAGTTCCTTACCCACTGTGCTACACTCCGTCAGAGTCATTGTCATGTTATGTTAACCCATGACATAAGTGTAAGGTATCACTGTAAATATTTCTGAAGCTTTTTATGTGATTTCCCGCTGGTAGGACTGGTGTTGAAATGAAAGCTATACCGTAGGAGTTGATAACTTCTGGTATCGATGCAATTTTTTAAAAGAATAAGAAGACGCAATGAAGTGAGAGTTAATAAGATGAGCTCATCCTTCTGTCTATAATTTCCTGCATTCAGTAGAGCAGTTTCCATTGTGCTCGAGCGGAATTAAATTTCATATTTCTTTGGAATCGCTGCCAGGGTGACTCAGCTCAAACGTCACATAAAAGAGGAGATGAATGCTATAAGTTATGCGGTTTAATGAGAGGTGTTCAGGCCGTGGCAGTGTTCTGTGGCTTTGTTTAATGTGGCGTTTGTGGGAGCGTGGTCAAGGGCCAAGCCCCACTCACCCCCCCCCCCCCCCCCCCCCGCCTCTGAACACACACACACACACACACACACACACACACCCACCCCCCAACAATTCAAGCACTTTTTGGTAATTTGTATTTGTCCTAATATTGTAGCTTGTACTTCTCCCTGGTTTGGCTTGGCGTAAGTTAGGTCAGAATAGTGTTCACTGTGTGAACTAAACTGTGTCCTTGGCTAGAAATAGCTGTACGAAATGAGTATCGTACCTCATTGAACCTGTGTTTTGTAGTTGTCCACGACCATGAAATGAACTTTTGTACGTCGCTTTGGATAAAAGCGTCTGCCAAATAAATGCAATGTAATGTATACAACAATTAATGTAATGTAATTTCCGTCTTTTATTTTTAAAGGGACAGTGCCTCGAAGTTGCTGTAAATGTCCTGGTATTAGCCTAGCGGCTAATTTTCAACTTTCGTCCCGGGTTGTGATGGTTGTAGAGCCAGGCAATGCAGGGGGCATTTTGTCTGGATGTAGAGCTCCTTGCACAAGAGCTGGGCTCTATGACATGACCCTAACGGGAGTTTGGGTTCTCAGTGAAAGGACCAGAGGTGGCTTTGCTCTGCTTCATTGGCCGGACAAGGGCTTGCCTTGGGGTTCAGGGGGACTGGAAAGGCTCTGATTGGCTCAATCAGCTGTTCCGGCTGCTGGTACAGCCAATGAGATGAGCTCGCACCGCAGATGCCAATTCCCTCCGGTCTGGTAGAAGAAGGAATGATAGAAAGGCTGAGAGAAAACTCACAGTAAAAACTTCACCCTGATACTGTGAAGCCAGTTTTCACACAGAGACCTGGATCCAATCAACATTTGTCCTTATGTTTGATTGTCAGCATGTGCTGCTTTTTTTTTAAAGTTTGAGCCCAATCAGCTTTAGCCATCGTTGACCTCGCCACGTTTGTGAAGGGGGAAAAAATTCCCTTATCTCTGAACCCTTGAAAAGAGCTGCAAGTCAGAGTTAAAAGACAGATGTGATTGGGTTGATTGGGCCCAAGCGACTGACTCTTGCCCCCCCCCCCCCCCCCCCCCCCCACAGCCATCAGTTCGCTGGGCCCCCGGAGCCGTTGTCGACAGCGACCAGCAGAGGAAGGCTGAGGCAGAGCGGCAACGCAACAAGAAACGCCTGAGAGAGAAGCAGAGGTAACTGAGCATGCTCAGAAATCACACCATTCTGAGAGAGAAGCAGAGGTAACTGAGCGTGCTCAGAAACAACACCATTCTGACAGAGAAGCAGAGGTAACTGAGCATGCTCAGAAACCACACCATTCTGAGAGAAGCAGAGGTAACTGAGCATGCTCAGAAACCACACCATTCTGAGAGAAGCAGAGGTAAATGAGCATGCTCAGAAACAACACCATTCTGAGAGAGGCAGAGGTAACTGAGCATGCTCAGAAACAACACCATTCTGAGAGAGGCAGATGTAACTGAGCATGCTCAGAAACCACACCATTCTGAGAGAGAAGCAGAAGTAACTGAGCATGCTCAGAAACCACACCATTCTGAGAGAAGCAGAGGTAACTGAGCATGCTCAGAAACAACACCATTCTGAGAGGGGCAGATGTAACTGAGCATGCTCAGAAACAACACCTTTCTCAGCTGTGGCCACCATCAAAAAACTATTTTAGGGGGGATTTCCCCTATGGTAAGGCTTTTTATGCTGGCAAAACAAAACAATATTTCAGCTGAAATATTTAACAGGAAAGCACGATGAGCCCAGATTCAAGCTTCCATCCGTTAATCTGCCTAAAACATGTCCAAGCAGGACAAAATATTGAGTGTGGCTTCAGCTATGAATTTCTAAGTGAGTGTTATTAAAAGCAAAGTGCACTAAGTGTCACCCTAGGTTACAATTGCAGATAAATTATTTACTCCCCGCAGATTTTATATTTTTTAATTTATCCCTTTATCTGCCGCTCGGCACCGGCATTTGTTTGAAGTCAGGGTTAGACCAGTGCACCTAGCATGATCAAAGCCCAGTACATTACAGGACATCAGAGGGTCTAAAAGTATAAAAAAAGCTGGCAGGTAAGAATTGATTTTCTATTCATTAGAACTCTCCCCAGCTATGTAAATATGGCAGTCTAAAATGGGCTTTGAAGTCGGAAATTTCAAAGTAAGAGCGCGAATGTTGATGGGACAGCTGGGAACAGGGTCCTTGTTCATTGTCTCGCACCAGGACGTTTGCGCCACCCGCCGGAAGGGGGGGGGTGCTTGGGACATCATGTGACATGACGGGGAAAAAAAGCAAGGCCGGTAAAATCGTTGTTTTTCTTGACGGCACGGCAGACAGGCGCAGAGGGACTCCAGCCCGGGGCGTCGCCATGGACACGCAGGGCAGGGCAACCAGGAGGGGAGTAGAGCCAAAAGGCGGAGCAGGGCTGGGGCGAGCCAAGCGGAGAGCGACCTGGCTGCGTGGAGGAGGGTGCAGGCACAGGTAAGTTCACCCCCAACCCCACCTACCCGAAACCACACCCTCAACCCCTATCATACCCTAAATCGCACCCTCAGCCCCTACCTTACCCTAAACCATGCCCCCAACCCCTACCCTACCCTAAACCACACCCTCAACCCTTTCTACTCTAAAGCACACCTCCAACCCCAACTCTGCTCTAAACCACACTCCCCAACCCCTACCCTAAACCACACCCCCAACCCACATACTCAAAACCACACCCTCAACCCCTATCATACCCTAAACCACACCCTCAGCCCCTAGCTTACCCTAAACCATGCCCCCAACCCCTACCCTAACCTAAACCACACCCTCAGCCCTTTCTACTCTAAAGCACACCTCCAACCCCAACCCTGCCCTAAACCACACTCCCCAACCCCTGCCCTAAACCACACCCCCAACCCACATACTCAAAACCACACCCTCAACCCCTATCATACCCTAAACCACACCCTCAGCCCCTACCTTACCCTAAACCATGCCCCCAACCCCTACCCTAACCTAAACCACACCCTCAGTCCTTTCTACTCTAAAGCACACCTCCAACCCCAACCCTGCCCTAAACCACACTCCCCAACCCCTACCCTAAACCACACCCCCAACCCACATACTCAAAACCACACCCTCAACCCCTATCATACCCTAAACCACACCCTCAGCCCCTACCTTACCCTAAACCATGCCCCCAACCCCTACCCTAACCTAAACCACACCCTCAGCCCTTTCTACTCTAAAACACACCTCCAACCCCAACCCTACCCTAAACCACACCCCCAACCTCACCTACCCTAAATCACACACCGAACCCCTACCCTATCCTAAACCACACCCCCAACCCTACCTACCCTAAATTGCACCCCCTGCCAGTATCCTCCCTCCCATCTCCAAACACGCCCATGCCCTCCCCTAAACCACACCCAAAATCTGCCAACTCCGCCTCATCCCAAACCTCACCTCCTCACCTTCCTCTGTCTCCGCACACCACACACTCGCAGCCTTGCCCCCCGTTCAAGTACTTAACCGAAAAGGTTTATGAAGGTAGGGCGCAAACAGTCTCCGCCCCCACGGCTGGTCAGTCCGCCCGAAGCGGCTCTGATTGGCCCCCTGCGCTCAGGGAGGCGTTCTCCCTCCCCGTCTCCTCACCTCGGTGATGTCACACCTGCGGTCGCAATGAGTGCCGGACGGCCCGGGGGCCGGTAACCGACACGGCGCCGAGCGGACAACGGGAGCCACGAGCACCCCAAACCCACGCCCCCCCCCACCGCCCCCCCCCCCCCCCCATTCCCCCCCCCCCGCGGCACCTGCTCTTTCCGCTGTAGCGCCCTTCCACGCTCCAGATTTAATCATCCCAACTGGGATCTCCCTGAAGTCGCGGAATCCATTAACGGGCCTGGAGAAATCCATTAACCGCTGATTGGAATTTTCATACGTAATGGGCCTTGGCGTTACGAGGGGGGAGGGGGGAGGGGTTCTGGTTTCGTGATGATTAGGGCCGGGAACTGTTATCGCGGTGGAGTTATCGCGGCGATTCGTCATCGACGCCGCCGGGAAGGGGCGACGTAGCTCAGGAGCTGAGAGCGGTTGTCCGGCAGTCGGAGGGTTGCCGGTTCGATCCCCCGCCCTGGGGCGTGTCGAAGTGTCCCTGAGCAAGACGCCTAACCCCTAACTGCTCTGGCGAATGAGAGGCATCAATTGTAAAGCGCTTTTGGATAAGAGCGCTATATAAATGCAGTCCGTTTACCAACTCCGCCCGTCCCAGAGGCGATGCTGGGGGACCCGTCCCGCTGCGGGGGCGCCCGTTTGCCTGACGGAGACAAATACAGGAGGCCGTGCGATGTCTGAAACCGTAATGTGTCCGGCTGAGCAATGCACCGAAACTGCGCGACGTCTAAAGCTGCAGTATCTCAAGCTGCTGAACGTAATGAAAACCGTATATTGTCTGAAGCTGTGTATCGCTGGAAGCTGTGTGTTGCTAGAAGTGTGTATTGTTGGAAGCCTTATTGTCTGAAGCTGTGTATCGCTGTAAGCTGTGTGTTGCTAGAAGCGTGTATTGTTGGAAGCCGCATTGTTTGAAGCTGTGAATCCTTGGAAGCCGTGAATCGTTTGAAGCTGTGTGCCGTTGGAAGCTGTGAATCGTTTGAAGCTGTGTGTCGTTGGAAGCTGTGAATCCTTGGAAGCTGTGAATCGTTTGAAGCTGTGAATCCTTGGAGGCTGTGAATCGTTTGAAGCTGTGTGTCATTTGAAGCTGTGAGTCATTAGAAGCTGTGTATCATTTGAAGCTGTGATTCCTTTGAAGCTGTGAGTCATTTGAAGCTGTGTGTTGCTGGAGGCTGTGAATCGTTTGAAGCTGTGATTCGTTTGAAGCTGTGTATCATTTGAAGCTGTGTATCGTTTGAAGCCGTGATTCGTTTGAAGCTGTGTATCATTTGAAGCTGTGATTCGTTTGAAGCTGTGTATCATTTGAAGCTGTGATTCGTTTGAAGCCGTGATTCGTTTGAAGCTGTGTATCATTTGAAGCTGTGAGTCATTTGAAGCTGTGTATCATTTGAAGCCGTGAGTCGTTTGAAGCTGTGTGCCATTGGAAGCCCTGTGTCGTTGGAAGCGGGCTCTGTTTCACACTAGAGCAGAAGCTTTCCGCAGGCCGTACTGTACACGTGAACTACATACCAATTGAAAAAAAAATGCCTTTATGAGTCGGCGTTGGGCCTGTAGTTCCTGTCGATCAGCCGCAGCACGGCTGCGTGCTCTCTGAAAGCCGCCTTGCCTGGAGCCGCTTGCGTCGCCGAGGAGACCGCGGCGTGCGGCAGCGGGGTCCGAAAGTCTTCAGTGAAAACCGAGCCTCGTGCAACTTCATCGTCGCTGTCCAGGCATGCCGCATCCCTCCGTCCCCCTCCCCCCCGAGAGAGGGAGAGGGAGGGAGAGAGAGAGAGATGAGCAGTGACTGAGAGAGAGAAAGAGAGAGATGAGCAGTGAGAGAGAGAGAGAGAGAGAGGGAGAGAGAGATGAGCAGTGACAGAGAGAGAGAGATGAGCAGTGAGAGAGAGAAAGAGAGAGATGAGCAGTGAGAGAGAGAGAGAGAGAGGGAGAGAGAGATGAGCAGTGACTGAGAGAAAGATAGAGAGAGAGAGAGAGATGAGCAGTGACTGAGAGAGAAAGAGAGAGAGAGAGATGAGCAGTGACTGAGAGAGAGAGAGAGAGAGAGAGAGAGAGATGAGCAGTCCAGCTGAAAAAAGACCAGGGAGGTTTCAGCTTAAAGAAATGTACAGTTACAATGCCAAGGAACATCTGAACAGGCTGACTGTACAGTCACAGTGCCAGAGAGCATCTGGCTAGGACTGGCGAAGCGTTCACCCAAATTAAAATAAGGCGTGTATCCAGTATCCGGTTCCGCACATTCTGTTTGAAACACTCAGTTTCATTTTTTGGCATGCGCTTGAGAAACAGCACGGCTTCGATATCTGACAGCCGTGCAAATTCAGTGGCGTTGGCTTGCTTTTTCGGATAAACCCATTTAACTGTGTGCAGACGGCGTTGGAGACGTGGAAACCGTTTGGCAACGAAGCGAAAGGCGAAATATCCTCGATTGATCGGACGCACTCCGATTTATTGGGGAAGATGAGAGTATCAAAGCGTAATGTTTTCCTGTAATCAATGTTCCCGTGGATTTGTGTGACTAAACAGAGCACAAAGTGGCTTTAATGACACATCTGTGACTTTCTCATGTAGCTGATAGAGACCGACTCAGGCAACAGAAGAATTTCAGTAACAGGATAATTCACGTTCACCTTGCCCTGACACCTGATCTGGTGCAACTTATTTTTCTGTTTTAAGAACCTATGCTCTTTTTCATATAACACAGTTTAATGCTCATTAGGGTTGCTTTGTTCTTATAACTCAGTTTAACGCGATAGGGCAGTGGAACAGTTGTCAATCGAGTCTAATGGTAAATGGTAAATGGACTGCATTTATATAGCGCTTTTATCCAAAGCGCTTTACAATTGATGCCTCTCATTCGCCAGAGCATTTAGGGGTTAGGTGCCTTGCTCAGGGACACTTCGACACGCCCCAGGGCGGGGATCGAACCGGCAACCCTCCGACTGCCAGACAACCGCTCTTACCTCCTGAGCTACGTTGTCTACATCTCTTGTACTTGCTAGCTGTCGTTTGGGGACATACTTCCCCCTCCGGGCAATTTCTGTTCTTTTATCCGTGATCTTTGCGGTTGCGTTTAGATTGTAACTCGCTCTAGACAAGAGCATCTGCATGACGGCGATGTGAAAGTAAAAACGCACCTTCAAAAAAATTCAGTTAACAAGCCGGTGCGACCCAGCAGCATATGCCCAAAGAACTAGCGTGCGTTGCCATAATTACGCGACACTTATTTGATAAATAAGCACGAACGCTTCTTTAAACCGGGAAAAAAAAGGGGAGAAGAAGAATCCCGCTTTCGGCGTCACGGCGATCGGAGCTCCGCGTCGAAGCGCGGAGGAGCGAGAGCCAGAGCCGGCGGGTTTCCCGGGGAACCGCGGCGCGGCGTTAGCGGGCCCGATCCGGCGGACGACGAGCAGAGGCTCCCCCCGCCGAGCTCTCTCCCCGGACCGTCCCGGGGAAACTCCGCCAAGTCGGGAAACAAACCGGCGCTCAGCCTCCGCCAATGGAAGCGCGTTTTTTTATGAGGACGTCCTCTGCGGGAGTCTCGGGGGGGAAAAAAGGTTTTTTGATCGCGTTTCCTCAAGACGCTAATTTGTTTTTGTTTTTTTTTGGTTTTTTTTCCAGTCCGAACGCGGCCCCCCAACGACGAAACGAAAGTGAGCTTGTCTCCGGCGCTGGTCTCCTGGCGCGGGTTCGCGTTCGTTACTTAGGAGCGTATCTCGCCAAAGTCGTTCGGAAGATCGTTGCCGGAGGCTTTGAAGGCGTCCTGTCGCTCGAGCGCAGGCCGGTGTTTTTCCATTAAAGAAGAGAGGGGCGCCCTGATGCACGCATCTCTCAATTCCCACAATGCACCTGAGGCCTTCGCGTTCGAGTATGACTTCGACGACTTTCAGTCCGTCGATGTTTTCCCATTTAAACGGATGCGGGAAAAGGCATAGCCGGCCTACTTTATATTAGTGTGATTAGTGCTTCACTGCAGAGGTTCTCAAGCGATGTCAGTCGCTCGTGGAGAACAAAAAAAATTGCGCACAGCACTGAAAAGCAGAAATAAATCACAGCATTGATAATGGTGTTTTAGAATGAAAGCCCACTTCCAAGGATTCATGATTACCTCAGCTGTCCTGTTTTTCTTGGTATTTTCTACTCTCTTTCATCTCTTTCAAACCTGGTCACCTTGGCAATGCTGTCGTCAAGGTACCAGAACATTTAGACAGCTTTGCATTGTTGATGGCATCATTACCATGGCATGTGAAAAATGAACTATAAGGAATTCTACAGTCTGGTATCTCTTAAGGCACTGTTCTAGTGCATGGATGGGCCCCACGGTCTGGTATCTGTTAAGACACTGTTCTAGTGCATGGATGGGCCCCACAGTCTGGTATCTGTTAAGGCACTGTTCTAGTGCATGGATGGGCCCCACAGTCTGGTATCTGTTAAGACACTGTTCTAGTGCATGGATGGGCCCCACAGTCTGGTATCTGTTAAGACACTGTTCTAGTGCATAGATGGGCCCCACAGTCTGGTATCTGTTAAGGCACTGTTCTAGTGCATGGGTGGGCCCACAGTCTGGTATCTGTTAAGGCACTGTTCTAGTGCATGGATGGGTCCCACAGTCTGGTATCTGTTAAGGCACTGTTCTAGTGCATGGATGGGCCCCACAGTCTGGTATCTGTTAAGACTCTGTTCTAGTGCATGGATGGGCCCCACAGTCTGGTATCTGTTAAGGCACTGTTCTAGTGCACGGATGGGCCCCACAGAGGAGGGTTTAGTTGGCCACACATCAGCATCTTAACGTGCACCAGTGACCCCTGCTGGTCAGTCGGATGCTCGCAAGTTCCCCTGTTGAGCTGTGCATGAAGTGGCCGTGAACTGCAGCGTGATAAATAGCGCCGACATCACACAACACAGCTGACATCACACAACTGATGTCACACGCTTCACACGACCGAAGGTGCTCACCTGTGCTCTCCCCAGTAAGTAGAAGTGGTTGCAACCACGAGCCCTCATAAAACACCACCGGGACGATCCAAAATGCACGGGGGGGGGGGGGTTAAGAATAAAGGCTGAAGTATGAACGGACAGCGTTCGTGCGACGTGTCGTTGAGCGGGCCCCCCGTTTCCCGTCTCGGCCCCGAGGGCTAACCGCGCGACGACCGCGGGAGAGCAGGAAGCTGTCACCGAGCCGTCGTTTCTCCGCGCGCTCTGTACGGCAGCGCGCCGGGAAGGGAGAGCGAATGACGTTACTGAAGGCGCTGCCGCCGCGGGCCGCGTTCTCACCGCCCGGTGGCACGGCGAGTGAAACAATCTTAAAATCCTTACCCCCCTGTTAGCGCTGCTCCTGATTCACGTTTCTTTTTAATGCACATAATTGGTGGCGCGGTGTTGGAAAAACTGTCGCCGGGCGGATTTCCTCGACGCGCCCGCTGTCGTGAGGCCTCGGCCCAGGGAAAATTAAGCCCACCAGAGAACGAAGGAGGCGGCCGTTAAACAACGGACCACGGGGGTTAAATTCTTGCGCTTTTACTTTGTTTAAGTTCCCCCTGCTTTAGCCTTTCGCGTTTATAAGCCTATGCCTTTTGCACTGTGTTTCATTGGGGCGACATAGCTCAGGAGGTAAGACCGATTGTCTGGCAGTCGGAGGGTTGCCGGTTCAAACCCCGCCCTGGGCGTGTCAAAGTGTCCTTGAGCAAGACACCTAACCCCTAACCTCTAACTGCTCTGGCGAATGAGAGGCATCAATTGTAAAGCGCTTTGGATAAAAGCGCTATATAAATGCAGTCCATTTACCATTGTTACAGTTTAACTCATTTAACCTGTCATGGTGTGACATCACAAATATGTGAGTGGAATGTTCTTAACTGAACATTCTAATGCTGATGTCACAATCACTGCTGGCAACTGAAAGCAATGGAATTTCAGAACACTGATTTAGAATTTTGAAAAAAACATTCCAAAACATGCTCTTCAAAGGGTTAACACTTTTTTTTAATGCAGGCGATGCAAGTATTTGCCAGTCTTTTCTACTTCCTGTTACTTTGGGGGGGGGGGGGGGGGGGGAGTCCATTTCAACATTATGAAAATGTCTGCCGCACGGGCGTTGGGTTCTATGCGCTGAAAGCAGCGTGTGGCATCTCTGCTTAAGCAGATTGATGTAGAGGGCTCAATGTGGAGGGGCCATGGGATAATTGACCGACAAGAAGGCTCTTATAGAACTCATACTCATGGATGAATGAACTACATGTTAAAAAAAGACTTCCCTAGATAAACTTGTGCCCCTACTCATAATGCGAGAGGTTGGGATATGGAGAGGGAAGGTCTGGTCCTAGATCAGGACTACTATGACACTTTAGGTGCTGTGTGAATACACATGATTTAGGATCAGCTTTGCTTTTTTTTTTAGCTCATAATAGATAAGGTCATGATATAGACAGGGGAAACTTTGTCCGAGACAGAACTGTTACAATACTGTAACTATATCAGCGGTGTCCTGAACAGGGCCGGTGGGGGTGCGGGCTCAGGTGCTGCGACACCTGATTCAACTATTTAACTTATCACGGTCTTCAATCAAGACCTCGATTAGCAGAATCAGACGTGTTAGTGCTGGGCTAAAACAAAAACCTGCACCCACGCTGGCCCTTTTCGGATAAGATCGGGCAACCCCTTTGCTATATGAATAAATCCCCTGACCTAGGATCAGTTTAGCTTTTTTTTAGCTCATATCGGTAAGGTCATGACGTGGACGGGGGAGACTGTCCCAGATCAGTGCTCTCGCTCTGAGATGAGCACGGTTTTTAATTTTCCTACGGCGCAGTCAGCTCCAGAGCTGCTGCTTCTCCTTGTTTTCTTCCTCTTGACTTTGTGCCGTGTCATTTACAACCCCCCCTCCCCCCCAGCCACACACACTCACACAATAATAAATAATAAATCACGGAGCACAAGTCGGTTTAATCCAAGAACACTTCCCATATGTTATCCTGGCAAGGTTGCTGTCTGTGTGGTGTTCCGTACCAGGGGATTGTGACACATTGCGGGGGGTGGGGGGGGGGGGGGGAGTGGTCGGCGGGGAGGGGTTCGAAACAGTCGTTCATCAGAGCCGATAGAGCGAAATCGCTTCCCCGGCCCGCTGCACCGTGGGACCGCTGATAGCACCGCGGCGGCGAGAAGCGAATCGCTGAATCCTCCTCCCCGCGGGCTTCGTCGCGGCTCCCCCCGTCTCCATGACGACTCCGCCGCCGTTCCGGCCGCTGAACGAGGCCTGTTCGCGCGGGCTCGCCGGCCGCCCCCCCTCGGGTGAAGACCGCCCGTCTCACCCGCAGGCCCCCCCCCCCCCCGCCCACGAGAGACCGCCCATCTCCCGTTCGGACGGAGCGGTGCCGAGAAAATTCGGGGGGACCGGGTGGAAACGTCCCGCGTGCGGACGCCGCGAAGGAAACAGCCGGGGATCACGGAAAATCTCCGCCACCGCCGTCCGCCGTCGCCATCCGTGGCTTCCCCCGCAGGGAGAGCGGCGCGCGACCGGCCAAAAGCGTCGTTTCGAGCGAACCTTCTCCCGGGGGTTCGAGGAGCGCCGTTCCGCTAGCTGTGGCGCATCTGCACAGTCGCGCGGCTCTGAAGCACGACGTACTTTCTCGTTCGTTGTTCGGCAAATGGATGGTAAATGGACTGCACTTATATAGCGCTTTTATCCAAAGTGCTTTACAATTGATGCCTCTCATTCACCAGAGCTATTAGGGGTTAGGCGCCTTGCTCAGGGACACTTCGACATGCCCAGGGCGGGGGGGGATCGAACCGGCAACCCTCCGACTGCCAGACAACCGCTCTTACCTCCTGAGCTACGTCGCCCCTGTGTCGTTCGGAGCGAGCGGCTCGTTGAGGGTTCCCCCTAAACGCTTCGCCCTCACGGCGTCCTCCCCCCCCTAGGGAATTAATTGTCGGCTAAACTGGCCGGCGGCGGCGGCGTTGGGCGGGGGGGGGGGAGGTTTCCCTGGAAATAAACTTTGCCGCTCGAGCCAGTTTACCCCGCGCGGCCGAAAACAAAAATCATAAATCGCCGCCGTCGGAGGGGACGACGTTAACAAAGCAGCGCTGTCACCCGGAGTTTCTCGGCCTTGATAAATAGCGTTGTAACGCATGCCTGGAAACTCATTGCGGTCTGCGAGCGAGTTCGACGGTAACCCCAGTGCGCTCGCTTAATGTAATTAAACTCACCTTAAATAATTCAACGGTGCGTATCGCGGT
Organism: Anguilla pacifica; assembly: GCA_039654925.1. Lineage (NCBI taxonomy): Eukaryota > Metazoa > Chordata > Actinopteri > Anguilliformes > Anguillidae > Anguilla > Anguilla pacifica. The sequence goes on from CM077299.1 coordinate 10,628,954, forward strand.
GTCTTTTTTCTTTTCTCAAAACTGTCAGAAAATTGGCTCGGGATCTGTGCGACACCTGCAGCTCGTTCCCGTTAAACCCTTTAAGGGTGTTTTCGTGAACTGAGTTTAGTCACGTGGGGGGCTCATCCGGCGCCCTCTATCTCGGGGCCAAAGGGTCACTCGCAGGTGTCTCTTCAGTGGTGACGGGGACAGCGATGGACGGATTTGGTTGACGGTTGATTCCATATTATTTGGTTTTCTTTTAGCTGCTTGTTTGCTATTATCTGCCTACCCCTACGCTCCGTTTGTTCGTATTGTCACACATTTTAGCATGGCTCCGTGTGATTGGTCATTGAGATTTATGAACGCTTCCTTCATTCCTTTCCCTTCTTTAAGGTATACCGATGCACACACTTATGTCGCCCTTTAAACGTCTTGTGTTAAAGCAAAGCACTGTGGGACTTGCAGTCCTGTACGGCCCAAGTGGCCTCAGTGAAGGATCCAATGCTGTGTCCTTCAATGAAGGAGACGCATGAGTGAATCCGGTCTCCTTGGTTTGTTGAACAGCGCAAATGGTCCCTGTCATGGCAGCCAGTTCAGATCTTTCTGGGACAAGGAAGTGACGGGTAAGGCCGGGAGGACCAGAGCATTTTTTAAAAATTATTCGGACGCTGCCGCGTATGTCTGAGGGGGGAAGACATTGCCCACATCGCTAATTGAGATACGACTATTGAATAGCCTCAGGGGTTGTTAACACCCCATCAGAAGTCAAACACGTCCTCTAATGCAGATGCCGAACGCCTATTAATGAACTGGACCGCTTTTCCATTCAACAACTAATATTTATTGGAGTGTTTATCTCACCGCGGACCTGAACCCGTGAACCGCACTTCTGGACATGGAGTGTACCGAATACGGTTTATGAACATCTTGGAAAATGGCATTAGAAATACAGTGAGCTCCACAACGTATGGGACAAAGACATTTTTCTTTTCTTGATTTGGCTCTGTGCTCTGCATTTTAAAAAAAATTTTAATCAAACAATTCATATGTGGGTAAAGTTCAGGTTCTCCATTTTTGGGCATCATATTTAGTGCTTAGTCGCACATCCTTTGCATGCACTGACTGCTTGTCTGTGACCCATGGACATCACCACATCCTCAGGATGTTCTCTGATGATGTGTCCTCCAAGCCTGTGCTGCTGCCATCTTCAGCTCCCGATTGTTTTGGGGACTGGTTGTCTAAAGTGTTCTCTTAAGCATATGACACGTACTTTACATCGTCAAAAGTATGCGGACACCTGACATCAAACATCTCATCCAAAATTGTGGGCATTAATATGGAGTTGGTCCAATTTTTGCTGTTATAGCCAGCTCCACTCTTCTGGGAAGGCTTTAGGAGACTTGCTTCCATTCAGCCAGAAGGGCATTATTGAGGTTGCACACTGATTGGCCGATTAGGCCTGGCTCGCAGTTGGCTTTCCAGTTGAGCCCAAAGGTGCTGGATGGGGTTGAGGTCAGGGCCAGTCAAGTTCTTCCACACCATCTCGACGAAATCATTTCTATATGGACCTCGCTGTGTGCCCAGGGGCATTGCCATGCTGAGACAGGAGAGGGCCTTCCCCAAACTGTTGGGGAAGCATAGAATGTGATTGTATGCTGCAGCATTAAGATTTGCCATCACTGGAACTTAGGGGCCTAGCCCAAACCTTGGAAAACAGCCCCATACCAAGGGGTGTCAAGATACTTATATACATATATACTTATACATATAGTGTATGCCCTTTGCAATTAATGAGCTCACCAGTGCCCTCTTTCTTCTTAATGATGTTCCAGACAGTTGATTTTGGTTTGCCTAAATCTTATTTCTCAGCCTCACAATGGCTTCTTTGGCTTTCATTCGCGTAAGTCTGGTCCTCATGTTGACAAACGGCAAGAACAGACGGCGAAAGCAATCAAAACGAAAGCAATCGTAAACCTTGAATCAGACTAGACGGTGAAAGCTCTCTTATACCGCCGCTAAGGAAGCAATTGAAAACAGTCAGAGACATATTTGAAGTCATTTGTCTCAAACATTATAGTGCCCTTGGGGGGGGGGGGCGCGGGGGGGGGGGGGGGGGGGCGGGGGCGGTGTGTATAAAAAGTGCTGTAATTTTTTACGTGGTGAAACCAAAATGTATAAAAATACTTTAACCACTTGTGGATTTTTTTGATTAGTACAGAGCGAAATCAGGAAAAAAATATGACACTGTTCCCAAAATTTTGGAGCTCGCTCACTGTATATTTCCTGGCAGGCTATCTAATCCTTTTTAGAACAGTATGTTTCAACGTCCAAAAGTGGCAATAATTTTCATAGTCGGCCATATGTAGTAGTGTTTTAATTTTCAGATTTTGATAATATATTTTATGTCGATATACTGCAGTATAATCAATTTAAGTAAGTGCTTTTGGAAAGCAGACCTTGTCTGGAACATGTAGAGGGAGGTGGCCAAGGAAGGGGGCCAAAAGAGTACATTTTTACACCTCTGCAGTTGTGAATTACTAGGCCCATCTATTAATACCTGCACTATTATCTACTGGCCTCTGAGCTTCTGTCACCATGTCTGCATGCCAGCAACACTGCATGGAAATAAACCGGTCTCTATCTGCTGCATGTTAATCCTGTCTCTGTCTGCTGCCGCATGCTAAACGTGTCTCTATCTGCTGCATGCTAAACCTGTCTCTATCTGCTGCCGCATGCTAAACGTGTCTCTATCTGCTGCATGTTAAACCTGTCTCTATCTGCTGCCGCATGCTAAACGTGTCTCTATCTGCTGCATGTTAAACCTGTCTCTATCTGCTGCATGCTAAACCTGTCTCTATCTGCTGCATGCTAAACCTGTCTCTATCTGCTGCCGCATGCTAAACGTGTCTCTATCTGCTGCATGTTAAACCTGTCTCTATCTGCTGCATGTTAAACCTGTCTCTATCTGCTGCATGTTAAACCTGTCTCGATCTGCTGCATGCTAAACCTGTCTCTATCTGCTGCTGCATGCTAAACCTGTCTCTATCTGCTGCATGTTAAACCTGTCTCTATCTGCTGCATGCTAAACCTGTCTCTATCTGCTGCATGCTAAACCTGTCTCTATCTGCTGCCGCATGCTAAACGTGTCTATCTGCTGCATGTTAAACCTGTCTCTATCTGCTTCATGCTAAACCTGTCTCTATCTACTGCATGTTCAACCTGTCTCTATTTGCTGCTGTATGTTAAATCATAGATCTACAGTATTTCTGCATATCACCCTCAGGCTGTGCATATTTGCAATCAAGGAGTTTTGATCCCAGACATGTATCGTTTTACTTGTGTGGTTCTTCAATATTTCCTTTCACACTAAATGTGAACAACTTCATTTGTACATTTTCACCAAGTTAATTGCATTTGTGGCTCTTCATTTTCCCAGATTATGAATATAAAGTAATCTAAGTTAGACTTAGTACTCTAAATGGTGTGAGTTTCTTGTTTAATTCAAGCAATTTCCCAAGTCTCAGTGATGCTCATATCCGGAGTTATGAACCCTTAAATAGAGCACTACCTAAATGGGCGAGGATTGGCCAGATTTGGCGTCGGCACAAAGGGGTTAACGAGATGGCTGCCAGTACGAGTACAAAGCCGCCATCGTGTTTCACAGCTGGCAACCGACATTGCGGGTTGAGGGCTCCCTCTTACCTTCTCCGAACGTAAACATGGCCAAACATACAACAAGGAGTCAGGTGACTCATCAGACTGAATTGTTTTTTTTTTTCTTTTCTGTTGCTCCAGGGTCCAGGTTTTGTGCGTTAACGCACATTTTGTGCGTTATCCTCGGATACGAGCGGTTTCCCAAGGGCACCCTCGCCGCGAGTGTGCCAGCTTCGTGAAGCTCGCGACGAACAGTTTTTTTTTTTTGGTTGAGACTGGGTCCCGGGGGTGCTGATTCAAGCCCGTGGTCATTTTTTGAGGTCGCGGCTTGCGGGGTGCTTAGCATCTGTCCGCTCCCGTCGGCGAGTTCGGGAATACGTTAGAACTTTTGGCGCCGTTCCCCGTGCCAATTTGGCAGTTTTTTGTGACCACTGAGCTGTGTTCGTTGCTTCACGTCGCTCTGGAAACTCGCACATCAAAGAGCTCATTGTCAGCCCTTTTCTGTAGCCGACGCGTACTGCTAACTGGCGTTCAACTAAAATGGCTTTGTAGATGCTTTTGTACTTGTTAGCCTCTTCAAAGTTGGAAGTCCTTTTTCCATATTCATTCTGTTTGCATTATTTTGTCCAGCCCCCGTGTGTATGATTTTTGTGCATGTACCTACTCACATATCATACATACGCACATCCAAACGTACCGTAAATACGTATACATACACACATCCAAACATAGGCACATACACACATACCATACATACACACATGCGCACATACACACATACCATACATACACACATGCGCACATACACACATACCATACATACATACATACACACATGCACACATACACACATACCATACATACACACATGCGCACATACACACATACCATACATACATACATACACACATGCACACATACACACACCATACATACACACATGCGCACATACACACATACCATACATACACACATGCGCACATACACACATACCATACATACACACATGCGCACATACACACATGCCATACATACACACATGCGCACATACACACATACCATACATACACACATGCGCACATACCACAGATACCATACATACACACATGCGCACATACCACAGATACCATATATACATACATGCACACATGCGCACATACACACATACCATACATACACACATGCGCACATACACACATACCATACATACACACATGCGCACATACCACAGATACCATACATACACACATGCGCACATACCACAGATACCATACATACACACATGCGCACATACACACATACCATACATACATACATACACACATGCACACATACACACATACCATACATACACACATGCGCACATACACACATACCATACATACATACATACACACATGCGCACATACACACATACCATACATACACACATGCGCACATACACACATACCGTACATACATACATACACACATGCGCACATACACACATACCATACATACACACATGCGCACATACACACATACCATACATACATACATACACACATGCGCACATACACACATACCGTACATACATACATACACACATGCGCACATACACACATACCATACATACACACATGCGCACATACCACAGATACCATACATACACACATGCGCACATACACACATACCATACATACACACATGCGCACATACACACATACCATACATACATACATACACAGATGCGCACATACCACAGATACCATACATACACACATGCGCACATACCACAGATACCATACATACACACATGCGCACATACCACAGATACCATACATACGCACATGCGCACATACACACATACTATACGTACACACATGCGCACATACCACAGATACCATACATACACACATGCGCACATACCACAGATACCATACATACACACATGCGCACATACCAGATACCATACATACACACATGCGCACATACACACATACCATACATACATACATACACACATGCACACATACACACATACCATACATACACACATGCGCACATACACACATACCATACATACATACATACACACATGCGCACATACACACATACCATACATACACACATGCGCACATACACACATACCATACATACATACATACACACATGCGCACATACACACATACCATACATACACACATGCGCACATACACACATGCCATACATACACACATGCGCACATACACACATACCATACATACATACATACACACATGCGCACATACCACAGATACCATACATACACACATGCGCACATACACACATACCATACATACACACATGCGCACATACACACATACCATACATACATACATACACACATGCACACATACACACATACCATACATACATACATACACACATGCGCACATACCACAGATACCATACATACACACATGCGCACATACCACAGATACCATACATACACACATGCGCACATACACACATACTATACGTACACACATGCGCACATACACACATACCATACATACACACATGCGCACATACCACAGATACCATACATACACACATGCGCACATACACACATACCATACGTACACACATGCGCACATACACACATACCATACATACACACATGCGCACATACACACATACCATACATACATACATACACACATGCGCACATACACACATACCATACATACACACATGCGCACATACACACATACCATACATACACACATGCGCACATACACACATACCATACATACATACATACACACATGCGCACATACCACAGATACCATACATACACACATGCGCACATACACACATACTATACGTACACACATGCGCACATACACACATACCATACGTACACACATGCGCACATACACACATACCATACATACACACATGCGCACATACCACAGATACCATACATACACACATGCGCACATACACACATACCATACATACACACATGCGCACATACACACATACCATACATACACACATGCGCACATACACACATACCATACATACACACATGCGCACATACCACAGATACCATATATACGAGTCCATTTCGTAAAAGGTGTACGGACATCCGATCACGTGACATTCCGGATGTCCGCGCTGCACCTTCGCGGAATTATCCCCCCGTGAGTGAGCACGGAAAAGCCCTTTTCAGTAGAGCACCACTGCCCCGCCCTTTTCAGTAGAGCGCCACCGCCCCGCCCTTTTCAGTAGAGCGCCGCTGCCCCGCCCTTTTCAGCAGAGCGCCACTGCCCCGCCCTTTTCAGTAGAGCACCACTGCCCCGCCCTTTTCAGCAGAGCGCCACTGCCCCGCCCTTTTCAGCAGAGCGCCACTGCCCCGCCCTTTTCAGTAGAGCGCCACTGCCCCGCCCTTTTCAGTAGAGCGCCACAGCCCCGCCTGTGGTGCGGCGAGGGCGTTTCCTCGTAGCTCAGCACAAAGACACCCCCCGCCCGCTTCTCACCCCCAGCATTTGCACACGTCTCTATTGGATACCGGTTCTGACTCTGATGAAGCCTTCCAGGTCGACTGAGCTGCATTAGCGAAAGCGGTCAGTCATGACTCCCCGTCGCAGCGGCGCGGGCCGTAAGGCGGACGCGGTGGCGCAGCGGTTAGCACCGTCGCCTCACAAGCAAGAAGGTCGTGGGTTCGAATCTCGGCTTGGGGGGCCTTTCTGTGCGGAGTTTGCACGTTCTCCCCGTGTCCGCGTGGGTTTACTCCGGGTACTCCGGTTTCCTCCCGCGCTCAAAAGCATGCATGTTAGGCGCGCTCCTGCAGTTGCCCTTGACCAAGGCACTTGCCTCAGAACTGGAGTTGGTCCCCGGGCGCTGCACTGTGGCTGCCCACTGCTCCTAAGTGACTAGGATGGGTCAAAATGCAGAGGACAAATTACCCCCACGGGGTTCAATAAAGTATGTCACTCTGTCTCTTAAGCTGACGGACACGCAGCTCGGCTGAGCTTCTCAGGAATGTCGCGCCGTGACCCGGGCCGTCCACCGCGTCAGCTGACTTCCTGTTTACCGCCCTGCTGGGCCCCTGAGCTGAACGCATTTCGTGGAGAATCTTTGATGTTCTCAAAGCTCTCTGGAAACTGTAAATGAAAATACACCTCTGGGTTGGGGTGGGGGGCAAGAGGGGGAAGGGGGGGCAAAGCCAAACGCCGCCCCCGCCACTTCCCCGCGGCCGAGCGCTGCTAAACGGCCCGCTCGCAGGGAGAGGAGGAATACGGAGCGCGGTCGCTGCAGAAATGCATGGCGGGAGATTTTCCCGTAACCGCGCGAAGGCCTGCGTTCCCGCGGGCTCTCCTTCGCGGTCAGCGGCCTGCGGCGGGGGCGACGCTCGCTCGCTCGGGAGGCAGAGCGGTCGCCCGGCAGCCGGGGAGTCGGCGGCTCGATCGCTCGGCCCTCTGGGTAAAAAGAAAGCGCAGCGGAGTGTCCTTGAGCAAGACGCCCGGCCCTGCGTGCTCCCGACGAGGTGGCTCTGGTGCCTTTTCATGGCTGCCTTTCTCCAGAGTGTGTGTGTGTGTGAGAGTGTGCGCGTGTGTGTGCGTGTAAGTGTGTGTGTGTGTGTGTGTGAGAGAGTGTGTGTGTGTATGTGTGCGCGTGTGTGTGCGTGTAAGTGTGTGTGTGTGAGTGCGTGTGTGTGTGAGTGTGTGTGTGCGTGTAAGTGTGTGTGTGAGTGTGTGTGTGTGTATGAGAGTATGAGTGTGTGTGTGTGCGCGTGTGTGTGCGTGTAAGTGTGTGTGTGTGTGTGTGTGTGTGTGTGAGAGAGTGTGTGTGTGTATGTGTGCGCGTGTGTGTGCGTGTAAGTGTGTGTGTGTGAGTGCGTGTGTGTGTGAGTGTGTGTGTGTGCGTGTAAGTGTGTGTGTGAGTGTGTGTGTGTGTATGAGAGTATGAGTGTGTGTGTGTGTGTGTGCGTGTGAGAGTGTGTGTGTGTGTGTGCGTGTAAGTGTGTGTGTGTGAGTGCGTGTGTGTGCGTGTAAGTGTGTGTGTGAGTGTGTGTGTGTGTATGAGAGTATGAGTGTGTGTGTGTGTGTGTGTGTGTGTGTGTGTGTGTGTGTGCGCGTGTAAGTGTGCGCGCATGTGGGTGTGCAGTATTGCAGTGAACAGGAGGCTGAGAGGCGTTCGCTGCGGAGCGCTGTGTGCAGCCGTAGCTGCTGGTGAAAGCGCTAAGTAAACGCGGCACGTTTACCTTTCACTCAGCGATGGGCGGCTGAGGCTTCACGAGCCTCGCGACGAGCGGAGCCGCGGCGAGCTGTCAATCACTTAGCGAAACACGATTCGCCGAGACGGCACGTCGCATCCCCGCCCCATTTGTGGCCTCTTGGAACGTGACTGCGCCATCGCTACCTGTAATGCCTTATAAGGCCTCACGATGTGTACGCACGTGTCTGATGTAATGTCATATTTAGCTGTGCTGTGGTGCAGCACCAGCCCTGAGGAAGGGGTCCATTTAGCTGCAACGCTCTGCGTCCTCAATTTAACCTGAATACTTTGACACTTTCGACGGTTTTTTCTTGACAGCTTTTTTTAACTTTGACAGTTTTTTTTCTCTTTTCTGTGGAACGGAGCGGAATAGCAATTTCCCCGCTCCTCGGTTCCTCTTGATGAAGAGCAAACACAGAAATGAAAAGGAAATGTCACTGGCCCACAGCCAAGGGGCCCCGCCAGGGATTTTGGGCCCCATGAAAATATCTATTAGGCGGATTCGTGACTGGATTGTGCGCTAAGGTGACTGGACTGTGCAGTAAGATGACTGTGCTAAGGTGACTGTGCATTAAGGGGACTGTGCGCCAAGGTGACCGTGCTAAGGTGACTGGACTGTGCGCTGAGGTGTCTGTACTAAGGCGACTGCGCTAATGTGACTGGACTGTGCAGTAAGATGACTGTGCTAAGGTGACCGTGCTAAGGTGACTGGACTGTGCGCTGAGGTGTCTGTACTAAGGCGACTGCGCTAATGTGACTGGACTGTGTGCTGAGGTGTCTGTACTAAGGTGCCTGTGCTAAGGTGACTGGACTGTGCGCTGAGGTGACTGTGCTAATGTGACTGGACTGTGCGCTGAGGTGTCTGTATTAAGGCGACTGTGCTAAGGTGTCTAATGTGACTGGACTGTGCGCTAAGGTGTCTAATAAGGTGACTGTGCTAATGTGATTGCACTGTGCGCTGAGGTGTCTGTATTAAGGCGACTGTGCTAAGGTGTCTAATGTGACTGGACTGTGCGCTAAGGTGTCTAATAAGGTGACTGTGCTAATGTGATTGCACTGTGCGCTGAGGTGACTGCGCTAATGTGACTGCACTGTGCGTTGAGGTGTCTGTACTAAGGCGACTGTGCTAAGGTGACTGGACTGTGCGCTGAGGTGTCTGTACTAAGGTGACTGTGCTAATGTGACTGCACTGTGCGCTGAGGTGTCTGTACTAAGGTGACTGGACTGTGCGCTGAGGTGTCTGTACTAAGGTGACTGTGCTAAGGTGACTGGACTGTGCGCTGAGGTGTCTGTACTAAGGTGACTGTGCTAAGGTGACTGCACTGTGCGCTGAGGTGTCTGTACTAAGGTGACTGTGCTAAGGTGACTGGACTGTGCGCTGAGGTGTCTGTACTAAGGTGACTGTGCTAATGTGACTGCACTGTGCGCTGAGGTGTCTGTACTAAGGTGACTGGACAGTGTGCTGAGGTGTCTGTACTAAGGTGACTGTGCTAAGGTGACTGGACTGTGCGCTGAGGTGTCTGTACTAAGGTGACTGTGCTAAGGTGGCTAAGACCTGCCCGGCAGCTCTCTGCAGCTTGTTGTATGGAGGCCTTTCACCTCGTTCAGCATGCCCTCCACACGTCCTCGTAAACCGCCGCTGCTCACCGAGCGCTGATTAACCGCGTTTGCTTCAGGTCACGACCCCTGGGGAAGGCAGGTTTATTTCCTAGTTTGGCTCCATGCATTCAGAATAAAAGCAAGCCATTTTATATATCAGTGCTACATATTTATTCCAATTGTATTGCTTGCTCTTTAATGGCTGTGTGTTTGACAAGCTAACTGTCCTCCGGGGGACTGATTACCCATCTGCCCCCTCTCATCCATTTGCAAGACGTTTGAAAGCTTGACAGGAAAATGATTCAGTTGAACCTGTCTGTTTTCCTTGTTCCCAGATCCACCAGTAGTTGATTTTGGAGCCTTATTTTGAATAGGAAGAGGGATATAAGGTCAATTGCAGTGTGATTAGCTGGTGTTTAAACCTCAGGCTTGAACCTGTAGACCACAGAACTGAAGTACAACTGGAACAGCTATCCCAGTCTGTGGAATAACGATTAGCCGTTCCAGTTGTAATGCAGTTCTATGGCCCAGAGATTTGAACCTGAGGTTTAAACTCCAGCAAAGCACACTGCAATTGACCCGTTGTGTTTAGGACACACTTTAGCATCATCTGTTCAAAGCCAGCCGGCAGTATTCGGGGGGGGCCACGGTGGCTCGGAGGGGCGTACCAATTTTCCTCTGGAGTGTTTGGACCCTAACCCTAACCCCCTCACCCCCCCAGTGCCCCCACCCCCCCTCCTCCCCCCTAGCGGGTCGCCAGTCGTGGGGCATTCGTTTCAGCCCTGTTTACGCTCGCCTGTTTGCGCCTCTTCAGTGTTTGTTTCAGTCTGACACCTGGCGTTGCCACGACAATTTATCAGAAAAGACGGTGAGCGTTCCGGGACGGATCCTCCCCTACGAACCAATCGCAGCGGCCCACTGTCGCCCTCGCCGAGGATCAGTCACCCAAAGCGTCATGGCAGAAGCGTAGACAGATTCGTAGAAAAATAGATACAAAAATTCTATTGCCCACGTCTATATAGAGAAAAAGATGTACAACTGAAGCATCATCGATCCCAGTTACACAAACTAGTTGTGGTACTGTAGATATGACCTTGCTATGAATGATGATGCGTGCACGCGCATGCGCACACAAACTGTTATTGTCTTTCAGTTATCCAAAAGAGTTTGTAAAATATTTCATATTCCTTTGTAATTGTTCAACATTTGTTGTACAATGATCGGGGAGAAACGCCCGCAGCCCTTGAGACATCAGAAGTGAAAAGCGCTTTGGAGAGTGGACTCCAGATACGCTCACAATAACAATTCTTAGCCTGCGTAAGTCACATTCTCCGCCTGACAGCTGTATCCAGCGGAATGTTCCGGAGCAACCCGCCGAGTCAGGTTCGGTAAACTCGCGTTTAAATGAGGCATCGAATGAGCACCACCGGACTTCTGCTAAACCGGTTGTTCCGGTCCTGAATGCCAATTGGCCGAGCGGTTTTTCTGCCAGGCTCAATATTCGCGACATAGCACAGGTCAGTAGAATGTGCAGCTTTCGTTTTATTATTATCAACGCGCATTCCTCTAACATAAGGACCCTAGATATCGAATCGCTGTGAGTAGTCAACCCGCAATAAAAAAATGTACGCTTTTAAATTCTCATTAAGCCTGCTCAGCTCAATGTACAGATCTGTTACAAGTGGGTGGCCCGGCGTTTCATTCATTGGCACGCGGAGAAGGAAACAGCCATTAACTTCAAAAACAACTGCAACGGCTGAGCGGAAGGTCGCCCGTGAATGCTAGCTAAGTTCAGAAATTGAACTCTCGTTGCTTGGTAACCAAATAACTGCAGATTGTGGAAGGATAAACCTAATAACCCTTAATATTTACTTCTTTAAATGGTTTTCCTGTGCTTTTCTGAGCCCATAACGATATCTGTCGACGGACCGGTTTCATATAAAAAAGATTTTGGACAGGAACTTCTGTTTATATCTTCAGTATTGGCCCAGGTTGGCATGGACTGTCCAGCACACCTACCAACAACTCGTGCTAAGCTGTGCTAATATTCATGATATAACATGGTTTCAGTTCTGTATCACACAGTGTTAATTACAGGTAATCTCTACGCTTGGCCTCAGGGCGGGTGAAATATTGAACCAGGAAATTACGCTGTACGTCAAAAATATAAATAAATAATCTTACAATAGGGGATTCCTTACCAAGCCCCAGTGACCTGATTTAATCAGCTATTCAATCAACCAGACTCATGGGATTTACACTGTACAGTATAAAGCCAGGAAATTGGTGTTTTGATAACTTAGCTTTTTTTTTTTTTCTTTTCTCAACTGCATACCTCATTCACTTCTGAATATAGACTGTGCATTAAGTGTAATGTAAAAATGAGGTCAAACCTCACATAAACGCAATTTCAAGGATCACTGCTAAAGAGACTTTGAAGAGTATGATATCTCATACAAAACGTCAACGCGAGGCCCCGAACATGATCCTGAGCTGTCTATTCGCTTTCGGTCAGTCAGATCCCCGGGGTGATTTTAGATTTCCAAATATCTGCGCTGAAATTAACTCCCTACCTTGAAGTCCGGACTCTTTCAAAATTTTGAGGCTTCAATCAAAGTGGTCGCGAGCAGTGTACATTGTGTCATTTTTCTGGACGTCGCCATGGATGTTACCTGCACGTTTCGTGATTTTATTTCGGTTTCTAGGTTAGCACGATTAGCTTACGTTTCGTGGTTTAGCTGCGTAGCGTGTACACTCGCTGGTCTGGGGGGTGTTGCTAGGGGAAACGCGCGCGCGCGCGCCGCCGTTCGTCGTGAGTCGCTGCGGGGCGTTCGGGGCCGGCTGAATGAGGGCGGCGTAACGCAGCGCGCGTCCCCGCCCGCGAACGAGGGCCAGATAAAGGCCGAAGCGCGGCGAAGATAAAGCGTTGAGGCGCTCCTCTTTTGGCCGCCGTCAGAGCTTCCCGCCATCTCCCCAGGCCCGGCGCGCGCCACTTGGCGTGATAATCGGCCTCGAGCCGCCGGCGCGCATGCCTGAGGGCGATTACCGCTCGCGACGACACAACCCGCTCTGCTTTCCGTGCTGAGGGGTCGGTTTTCCGCACGTTTTTTCTCCGGTACTCTCTACGGGTCCGAGCTGTTCTTCCGCTTTCGTAGCGTTCTGACCTCGCCTACGCTTACTAGTGTGAACTGGACTGGATGTGTTCAGGGCTATGGATAACACGACAGACCTGTGTTTTGCTGTTGCTCCAATGACCTTCGGTGTGCACTTATTGTGCGTCGCTTTGGATTTTAAAAAAAATGTCTGCCAAATAAATGATTTGGACCTGGAGCAGAGATTGAATGAGGTTGAATATAAAGAACAATGTTCATAGATACGGTACAACACATTTCCGACCAACATTATGCATTATTATGTAGTATAATTACATATGATTTATTTGTATAATTGTATTATACTGTATAAAAGGATGAGGCTAAACTGCAGTGGTGCAACATTTCTATTCATGTGCGAATTGCCGCATTATCTGTCTCGTTTTCCAGCCTTTCCAAGAAACTGCTGAAATAATTATATTGCAGGTCGTCCCTTGCATAACCCCTCCTTTAATTCAGATGCATACACCAGCTGATTACCGGAAAACTAGAGAAGGCTCAAATGGCACCTGCCTATCCTGTGTGGAGATTTACGCACGCCTGCACTTGCATCAGACATTTCGCTATAAACTCACTCCTCAATGGTATTGGCCAAAATGCAAGCTTTAGTATGAAGAGTCAGGAAATAATTCTGTTTTGACCAGAACACAACCAAAGCATTCCTTGTTGGAAGTTTGTTTAGTGGGTAGATATTCCTTAAGTTCTGGGTTCTATGCCAACTCTGTTTTACTGTGGCATTGTGGTGCACATCAGACAGTATAAGGCATGTCATTTACACAGCCTATTAAAACTTATATTCAAGGAGAAAACTGACTTCCTGTTTACGCTGGATCGCGGTGAATACAAAGGTGAACGTTCAGAGATTACTTTTTCTTTTTTTTTTGCACTTCCCTTTCCAATGGCTACTTACCTGGCATCATGAAAACAATAATAATAACAATTAAATTTGTCCTTGTCAGAATTTCTCTCGTCATTTTCCGTATGTTAATAAACCGCTGATAGTCCCTCCCTGGTGAACGTGCGGGTTTAATTAATTGTGCTGCAGATGTGCCGTAAGCCACCGATGAGACCATGAGGCGTCATGACAACAAGAGGGCGGGCGGAGCTACCTTGTGCCATCAGTCGATATGCTAACGCTCGCCCATTTGAACCAATCGCTGTCTTTTGTGTTTCGGAGAGAAAAGCCTTTCCTTTGGTTCAAATAAACCAGTGATGGATGGATGGATGGATGACAGTCCATTGTAACTGTGTCCATTTTAAGGTTTTTGAAAGCTCATTACTGGCTCGTCACGAAACTGTGACCACTGTCTGTGTGGAAAATGTACGAGTGGCCTTTGAGAAAAAGAAAGAATGGAGGGAGAGTTTCACACACTGTTTAAAGATTACTGTGCGCTAAAGGTCACATTTCTAAGGAATTCGGAAAATGTTTCTTCAATATTTCTAATACATCCGCTTTGAAGACATCGCCTTGGGCCTTATCATGAATCATCCGAGTCATAGTTCCAATTCAGATGAAGTGTCACCGAGATCGACAACCAGCCGGAAATCCGGCCGCAGAAAAAATTCATCGGAACGCGCGAGAGAGAGATCTCTCGTCCTCAGCCATTCCTCTTCAGCTGTCCTGAATGCGAGATGGAAAAGGGGAGAAGTTGGTCTGTTTTATTTTTTCGTTTTGCTTTTGTTTAACCGGGGGCGGTCGACCGAGAACGCTCGTCCTTTTTTTTGCCGCGACAGCCCCGGCAGTCGAATGCGCTGCCGGTCGTACGCCGTGAGTGACGAAGTGGCCAGACGCACGCGGCTGGTTTCCTTTTGTGGGAAGTCGGCTGGAGCTCACCAGGTTTAATGGCCCCCTGCTTTTTTGACAAGCGCCGCGGGGTCTTTAGTGACCGCGGAGAGTCGCGACCTCACTTTAGGCACGTCTGACTCCGGCAGGGCGCCTGAATCAGACGTGCCGCTGTACGCAGAGGCCTAAAATCAGGCGTGTGGGACGGACACCTGCCGCCTGCAAGGACCCATTGAGCTGGAGATGAGAGCTAATGGACCTCTTCAACGGACCTCTGGGAACGACTTTCTATCTCAATTTATAGAGCTGGACGATTTTGAATAAAGGATTTTTATTACGATAAAATTACGATGGTTATTGGAGTTATCTAGTAAAGCAGAGGGTTACTAGCGACAGAGGGGTAGGACCGATGTCATATTTGTCTTAAAGCAGTTCTAGTAGCCTGTGACGATGAACCATTTTTGTCTCCCGGAGAGGGGTGCCCTTGTATGGAAGATTTGTTCCGCCGCCATCTTCCTCCCGCAGTTACGACAGTCGCCACGGTCACTGGCGCGTTCTCACGTCGCACGGCCCTCTGACTGACTGCTCCACGTCACCGCCAGGTTTAAAAAAGCCAAGCCTGTTCCATCAGTGGCCATTTTCCGTCGTCACCGTGAATCACATGGCCTTTGTTTTCGGCGCCATTTTGGCTCTGTAATTTATGTAGAAAGCCTCAGTGTGGATGGCCCAGACGGCGCGCTGTGGCGCAGTTTCCCCGGTTGTGTAGTTGAGCGTGCATTCCAGTGTCTCCGGGTGCTTCGTGAATCCTACCCAGTTTTTTTTTCTTACTCAGTACTCAGGACTTTAACGGGCGCAAAAAATTGTGGACTCCCCCCTTTCGTGTCTGGGAAGTACCTAAATATTCCTACGTGACAAGGAGGCACAGAACTCAAAACTTTGTGAGTTTGATCAAGGTGATGAACATAACACAGAGATGTAGTGAACATCTATGTATCGATTGCCAGGCATAGAAAATCCACGAAACCGTAGTAGGAATTCCTACAGTTTTGCAATAGGCTGCAAGTCAGTGGGTCCTCCTAATGTTTAGTTTTAATGTCCCCCAGGACAGATGTAAATAAATAAAAAAGAAAAGATTTTTGAACCTTTTTATTGCCCTCGGGGTCAAAAATTCCCCTGGCTGAGTTTAATAGCAACGAAACACCCCCTAATCATGAAATTTGATTACTTTTCCTGAAGTGGCCCTACCATTAGGAAAAAGTTCAAAATTGCCCTTTTTTTTTTTTTTTTTTTACATGTTTTTATAAAAGCAGTACACCATTAGGATAGGAAGACTGTCTTACGTGTCTTTTTCAACCCTGCAATTAAGTCAGACATCTTTTTTTAAACCCTGCAGTTGAGAAAAAGTCATAATCTAAGTTAAGCGCCAGACATCTATTACGGCAACAAAAAAAAATAGATGAAAAAATCAATTGTAATGCGTGTTTTGCAGTAAGAGTGAGCGGTAAAATACAGTTTTTTCTGGATCGTGACGTCGGAAAAACGGATTCATTGATGAGCAACAGGCTGTTTCCACATGAAAAATATTGATTTTTGGTTTAAAATTGAACGATGACGGGGGGGGGGGGGGGGGGTCGTTTGGAGAAGTGGGGTCATTTTTGACCCTGTGGACTCAGGGTGCATGCATAAGGAAGAGTTTTTTCACGCAGAGAAATGTGTGGAATAGCCTGCCAGGTCTCATAGTTGAGGCAGAAACAGTGTTAGATACTATCTCGTCTGTGGGTAATCAGAGCACTGAATTAGTCAGGGAAATGGCGAGCATTGTTGGGCTGAATGGCCTTAGAGCCATCTCAGAACTTTTGAAAGTTCTGGAACATAATTCTGTTGGTAAATGTTTCTGCACTGCGCATTTTAATGTATTTTATTTGACTGATTTCATGGATTGTATTTTTGACATTAATTAACTTTTTTTTTTTTTAGTCTTTTATGTAGATCTTGCATGCTGCCCTATGGGCCATGTCTCTCTTATAAAAGAGATGTTTTTACGTTATCATTATGTTACGTTATGTTATAATATGAAGACAGCACAAGGCGATAAAGCGAAGTAGAGGTGGACTGTATAACAAAGGTAGCCTGGCAGAAACTTCCATGGCCTAGCGTTCTGTGCAGAAGATGTTGAATGACGCATATATCAACATCCTGAGATGGTTGATATATGAGATTGGAACTCTCTTTATTTAACCAGGTAAAAGTCTCATTGAGATTCTTACCAATTCTTACCAAGTCTTGCAGAACCATACTTAATTGGTAGTTTTCAGCTTAGCATGAACCAGTTAGCTTGTTCTCTTAACCCTTTTAGGTGTGAGGTCACAAATGTTTGATTAGAACATTCTTCACTAAATATTCTAATGCTGACGTAAGCACTCATTACTGGTAATTGAACGCAATGAAGTTCTAGAACAGTGACTTAAAACTTTTAAGAAACATTCCGAAATGCCTACTCTCCGCATTGTCCTGACTCCTTGAACCCTCAGAGATGGTCCTGCTCCATGTCCTACTCGGTCTAAACGAGAGATGTTGCTATATTGTATTTCTGCACTGCATGCGGTGACCAGTGTCTATTGTCCGTGCGTATAACCTGGGCCGCATCAGTGTCTTCTCACACTCTCTATTTCTAGACCACACTACCGGGTGCTCACACATCATATCCTCCTAAAACCTGACAATTCATTTTTGTCCCCTGTAGGGGATGTGAGTCTCTGCTCTTAATCTCATGAATCGTATATTCTGCTATTCTGAAACCTGCACTACAAGGGCCATTCGATAAAAGAAAAAGAAATAATATTTTTGAAACTATTTTCACTGAAAATTAATTTTGTCATCCCAGACACTTGCATTTTGTAAAAAAAGTAAATAAATAAAAATACTTTTTTATGCCGGGACATATGCATTACAAGCCGTAATTCACATTAGAGTGGGTAGGGAGTGCTGCAAAAATCCCTATAGGGGTAACATTTATGCTTCTACCGTGTGCTGTGCTCAGGCCAATCAGAAATGACTCTGGAATTGCGGTTGTAGAGAACTTCTCCCTGGCGACAGTGTGTGTGTTCCTTAACGCACCGTGTCGCCTGTGCCGTTTGCAGCACCCGTATAAAATCCTTTCTCTTCTAGATTCTGCCTCCTATTTTTTGTCCACTGGATTTCATTTTATGGTTTCAAATTGTTATCTGTAAAAAAAAATAATTTAAAAAAAAGGCTAGCTGAGACCGATAAACCTCAGAGGTGTTCTCTCTGATACTGCCGCGTGCTGACTGGGTGGTTTTTTCTGTCTCCGGGAAAGATTGGGGGAACGCTCCTCCTGGTGATTCTGCGATAACGTGTTCGCCGAAACCATTTTAAATCTTTGAGGAGTACGTTTTTTGGAACGTTTTTTTTTTTTTTCGCCCAAAATTCTAATTCAGCGTTCTAGAACTCTCGTTGCTTTCAGTCGTCAGTAGCGATTGTGACATCAGCAGTAGAATGTTCAGTTAAGGACATTCTAGTCACACGTTTGTGATCTCGCACCTTAAAGGGTTAAGAAGATGGGCTGCGTTTCTGCCTTGGCGTGGACTGGCGGTATTGCTAGCGCGTGTAGTTTTGGGGTCGAGAGGTGCCCTCAGACATCTGGGGAGCGGGGCAGAGCTGGGCTGTATCACTCTTCCCGGCCGATGCTATATCTCCTACACAGTAATCAAATCATGTTTTCTGTGAAATACGTTTTACCATCCAATCTAACCCATAGGAGAGAGAGGTAGGAAGGAGCAGAAGAGGAAGGTTTCGATGTCGCGGACTCCTTCGAGAACACGGAGGGCTTTGTGTTTTCCCGATTTTATGAGGCCTTCGCCTTTCTCCGCTCGTACATCAGAGTCTTAATCCCCCCCTGAAATTTCCGGAGCGCTCAGTCAAAGAAGGAAAAGAAGACGTCGACGAGGAGGTCCGGCGGGATCTCGAGAGCTCGACTCGGGGCGGTTTCCCGAGGGGGGGGCTTCGCCATCGCGAGGCTCGCCGAACAGCCCCGTCCCCCGCCCCCCCCCCCCCCCCACGTTTTAATTAAAATCACCTTTCCCTCACGCGCTCACTGTCCTCTTTGTGGGAGCCGGCCTTCGAGAGCCGGTTAACAATTGTATCGAAAGTGTGTTGTCTGCATGTAAAATCTTAATTAAAACCCTGGCAGGAGAATGGAGAGGGGGGAAGGGGGGAGGGGGGAGGGGGGGAGGGGGGAGGGGGGGGGTGCAGCAATTACACAAAGATAGATGGAGAAGGAATTTTTGATTACTGTCTTTTTTCCGCAGAGCAGATGCTCGGATGTGGGCCTGGTGGAAACGTTCCTGGCGGGGGGGGGGGGAGAACAAAAATTGCCAAAATAATTGCCTCGGGCTGCGGAATCGTGGGACGAGGACTGGGGGGGGGGGGGGGGGGGGAGGGGCACGTCGAACCCACGTCCCCCGTCGTCCGCGGTGGGAGTCGGCGGCGGGCAGAAAGGGGGAAGGAGGACGCGGGACCCATCGCCTCGTCGACGCAGAACCGCCGCGAACGACAGGCCGGCGGGAAGCCGCCCCTTTCTCTGCGTTCGGACGAATCGCGCCGCGCCCCCCCCTAATGAGGACGTCGCGCCGCCTTCCCGCGCCAACCCGTTTCCCGCCGCCGACGCCCGAGACGCTACGTTGGCGCTCCTCCGCCTGGCGAGAAATTTGAATTATTCATCGCGATGAGCGACGGCGTTTAGGCGATAATTTATCTTCCCGCTCGGGGCGGGCCGTGACAGTCGGGCTTTGTGCTCAAACAGAAGCGGCGTTTTTTTTCAGGAGGGCGAAGACGGCGGCGGCTTTAATATTTCATGCACGGGGGGGCGCACGTCTCACTGACAATGGGCCTTTCTCACAGTTAACCTCAGCAATGCAGAGAGTCTGTGTTACAGTGAACCTCAGCAATGCAGAGAGTCTGTGTCACAATGAACCTCAGCAATGCAGAGAGTCTGTGTCACAATGAACCTCAGCAATGCAGAGAGTCTGTGTCACAATGAACCTCAGCAATGCAGAGAGTCTGTGTCACAATGAACCTCAGCAATGCAGAGAGTCTGTGTGTCACAATAAACCTCAGCAATGCAGAGAGTCTGTGTCACAATAAACCTCAGCACTGCTGGGAGTCTGTGTGTCACAGTAAACCTCAGCACTGCTGAGCCCGTGTGTCACAGTAAACCTCAGCAGTGCTGACAGTCTGTATCACAGTAAACCTCAGCAATGCAGAGAGTCTGTGTCACAGTAAACCTCAGCACTGCTGAGAGCCTGTGTGTCACAGTAAACCTCAGCACTGCTGAGAGTCTGTGTGTCACAGTAAACCTCAGCACTGCTGAGCCCGTGTGTCACAGTAAACCTCAGCACTGCTGGGAGTCTGTGTGTCACAGTGAACCTCAGCAATGCAGAGAGTCTGTGTCACAATGAACCTCAGCAATGCAGAGAGTCTGTGTCACAATAAACCTCAGCAATGCAGAGAGTCTGTGTCACAATAAACCTCAGCAATGCAGAGAGTCTGTGTCACAGTAAACCTCAGCACTGCTGGGAGTCTGTGTGTCACAGTAAACCTCAGTACTGCTGAGAGTCTGTGTGTCACAGTAAACCTCAGCACTGCTGAGCCCGTGTGTCACAGTAAACCTCAGCACTGCTGAGCCCGTGTGTCACAGTAAACCTCAGCAGTGCTGAGAGTCTGTCACAGTAAACCTCAGCAATGCAGAGAGTCTGTGTCACAGTAAACCTCAGCACTGCTGAGAGTCTGTGTGTCACAGTAAACCTCAGCACTGCTGAGAGTCTGTGTGTCACAGTAAACCTCAGCACTGCTGAGAGTCTGTGTGTCACAGTAAACCTCAGCACTGCTGAGAGTCTGTGTGTCACAGTAAACCTCAGCACTGCTGGGAGTCTGTGTGTCACAGTAAACCTCAGCAATGCAGAGTCTGTGTCACAGTACACCTCGGCACTGCTGGGAGTCTGTGTGTCACAGTAAACCTCAGCACTGCTGGGAGTCTGTGTGTCACAGTAAACCTCAGCTCTGCTGAGCCCGTGTATCACAGTAAGAGCTACAATGACCATTCAAGCCGAATGGCTTATCCAGGCTAATTACTTGCATCTATCTGAGCTGTTTCCTGTGTAAAAAAAACGGGAGGCGGTTTCTTTACAATTTGTCATGAAAAGGGGGGGAAAAGAATGGCCCGCCGCCAGCGTTCGAGACTTCATCAGCGCCACGCCGGTAAGCTCCATCCATACCTGTCCGTCCTTAAAAATGGCCGCCGCGGAATCCGACGAAGGCTCGACCTCCTTTAAACTCCCGCGGCGCGCCGGACGGGGAAAAAAACGACGACGCGCTTAACGCCGCGATTCTGAAACGTGAAAGCGACACACCTCGCTCGGCGAGCGATTGGTTCTACCGAGAGATACCCCGGCGACCTCATCGGGGGGGGGGGCGGGGATTTAGCGAGGTCACGTAGCTCGTTTTCCGACGTGTTTTTTTCCGACGTCTCCCCAATCAGGAAAGGGGGTGGGGGGAGGGGGGGGACCTCGAAACCCGGTCGGACGGTCGGCCTTGCTTCAACGGAGACCTTTGTTTTGGCATGAAAGCGGCTGACGATGACATGGTCTTTGTGATGCTAATGGGCCAGCTCTCCAAACCGCGACGGCGGGGCCTCTCCACTGGTAAATGCGCCCGAGAGCGGGCGGTCTTGCTTGGAGGGTCCTTCAGTCTCCGGACTGTACCGTGCCCCCGCTCCGACGCTACTCCTCCGCAGGACAGCTCCCCGTCTCAGATCACCATTTTGTATCGCTCGTATTTTGATCTTCTAGGACGCTGAAGTCGCACTTGTGTCCTCATCAAGCACTTTTGCGTCGCACTTGTATCTTCGTCTTGATGTTGCAGCTCTCTCTCTCCATCGTATCTCTCGTAATCACGCCTCGCGTCTAGTTTGGCTCGCCGTAACCCTACGGACTAAACCCTCGCTATTCTGCGATCGCTCTCGTCACGTGAATCCTTCTCATTCGTTCCTCTGGTGCTTTCGTGGTACACTTGTGTCTCCGTCCACCGCTTGTATCGTTATCTTGATGTTGTAGCTCGGTGTCATGCCTCCTAGTTTGAATTACCGCGACTTTCTGGCCTAGCCTGTGCTTGCTGCATGAACTAGACCTGACGTTCACGGCTATGGATAACTGAGACTCTGTTAGGACTGTATCTTGTCTGGCCTGCGTTCTGCGGTTGTTCCGACAGCCTTCGGTACGGACTTATTTTTACGTCGTTTCGGGTAAAAGCGCCCGTCAAATTAAACGTAAATGTTCGCGTAATCGGTCCGCCGTCGTGTCCCGACCGCGCTAAAAGGGCGACCTCGCCGAGGAGGGAGTTCGCGATAAAACGCGGCGCTCGGTCCGAATCCCGTCGTCGTTTTTTTCCTGAACTTCGCCGACCGTTAAACGAGAGGCCCGCGCCCTCCCGCGCGCGCCCAGCCGGGAGAGGCGGACGCTCTGCGGTCGCCGAGCTCGCCGGTCCGAATATAAAAAAAATCAGCCGCCGGCGTTCGGCTGCGGGTTCGGCTCGGGGCCTCCCCTTCTCGACCGAGCCCTTTTTACGTATTCAAACGATGTGAGACTGTCCTCGGTGGAAACGGTTCGAAACTCGAGTGTGATGAGAATGAATTATGGCTTCGCGGGAACGCAGGGCCATCTCTGTCTGAGAACGGGGCTAACTTCACAAAGAGCGACATGCGCACACATGTGCACGTACAGATACGTAAATACACCACAGGCACACACCCACACATACATACATACATACATACACACGCACACACACACGCACACACCCATACATACATACATACATACACACGCACACATACATACATACATACATACACACGCACACACACACACACACACACACACCCACACACACACACACACACATACGCGCACAAGCACACACACATACACACACGCACACACAGTCTGTCTGCGGGCTATTGCGTTTCCACATCATTGTTATCAGCACATTATTTCTATGACCGATCCTGTCTGCCTCCTATCTGGTCTCTACGTCGGTGCCGTTTCATGGAATATAACAGACCCTTTGAGCCGAGCAGGACCGAGCGGCCGCTCTCCACCCGGTCTCCTCCGTGTCATTTCTGTATCTAAGTCCCTCTCAGGGAGGGAGGGAGGGAAAGAGGGAGGGGGGGAGAGATCGAGATAGACAATGAGAGAAAGCGCGAGAGACAGAGAGAGGGGGGTGCTGGAGAAATAAAAGGTCAAGCTTTCATAACCGGGCGGTGGTGGAAAAGGTGATAATGCAGCGGTAAATAAACAAAGGATGAGAACATGCACAAGGTGTTACAGTGAACTTCAGCACTGCTGAGCCCGTGTGTCACAGTGAACCTCAGCAATGCTGAGAGTCTGTGTGTCACAGTAAACCTCAGCAGTGCTGAGTCTGTGTGTCACAGTAAACCTCAGCAATGCTGAGAGTCTGTGTGTCACAGTAAACCTCAGCAATGCTGAGAGTCTGTGTGTCACAGTAAACCTCAGCACTGCTTAGAGTCTGTCTCACAGTAAACCTCAGCACTGCTTAGGGTCTGTGTCACAGTAAATCTCAGCACTGCTTAGAGTCTGTGCCACAGTAAACCTCAGCACTGCTGACAGTCTGTGCCACAGTAAACCTCAGCACTGCTTGAGGGTCTGTGTGTCATCACAGTACTTATTGCCGGGTGTCACTCCTTTGAGTTGTCATTCATTGTTAAACAGCAGATCAGGAGAGGGGAGCTGAGACCATTCAAAAGCCAGTAATGTTCAGACTTAGCTTAGCTTCGATATAAAATGAACGGAAGCGCTCCGTGTGCAGAAATGGAAACCCTTCAGGTTGACTGGGCGCACCACACGGTAAACAGAGCAGATGAAAGCACAAGGTTCAAAGACTAGAGTGCACTTTGTTTCCCAGCAACGGATGCAGGGTACTTTGCCCCCCTCCCCCAAGTAAAAAAAAAAAACGCTGCTGGTGTTCCCTCTGGTTCATTGGTCAGACTTGCCCAGAGTAGGTCAGGGCGATTCGGCTTTTGCTGCTGTGGCTTATGCGACTTCACTTTAGTGTGATGTTTTTCCATATAGTGTTGGTAAGAGCAAGGCTCACTTGCAAAGCTCGGTCAACGGACGTCCCTTCATGACAGAAAGTCTGAGAGAAGTTCTGTACTGTACTACTGAGTGCGTTGGGCGTTATGGGCCTGGCTGGATGGAAATTTCCGGGTTTAAACTCCTGTAACCAAGAGGCCTGGAGACAAAGCCGAAATGGCAGTTGAATGGCCCTGAGTTGGGCCCAGCTCCCCCGTCTCTCTTTCTCTCCCCTTCCGTCCCTCTCTTCTTTTCTCCTCTCCTTCCCCCTCCTCTGCTTTCCTTTCCTCTTCTCTTCTCCCCCCCCCTCCTTTCATTCCCCCTCCTCTTCTCTCCTCCTTTTCTCTGCTCCCCTCAGTTTTGTGCCAGACCGTTCGGCCCCAGAAAGATGGGCAGCCAGGAGCAGGTGCTGCTGGGAGAGTGGGGGGGGGGGGGGGGGGTGGGGAGATAGAGATGTGAGGAGAGAGAGAGATGAGGAAGAAGAGAGATGTGGAGAGAGATAGAGGGAGAAACCAGGGTTGAAGAGGGAGAGAGATGTGGTTTCTGTATCCCCCCTCTCTCTTGCTCTCCTCTTTCACCTGACTGCCAGCACGCCACATTCAGCAGATAGAAAATTTGTGCAACAGAATTTGTTTGTCACAGAATAACGAGCCGCATGATGCAGACGCGCCGACCGAAAACGCAGGCAGGAGGCCCCTTCCGTCCGAGAGCCCCGGGGACGCTAACGCGTCGCTAACGCCCGTGGGCGTCGGCGCGACAACGACGACTCCGATCGGCTCCGAACCGTCCTTTGCCCGGCTGCTCGATCCACGCCCTGCGCCGGTAAAGTGGCACGAGGGGGGGGCGGGGGTGGGTCGGGGGGGTGGGGGGGTTGGGCTCGTGCGTATGGCGCGATTTAGCGTCGCTACGCCATTAACCCCCGGGTCAGCCAGCCCGGCCCCCCTCCCCCCGAGACGCGCACCAGAAGACCGACACCCCCTCCCCATCCCCCCCCACCCCCCGCCCCCCAGCTCCCCGGCTCCCAGGCTCCTGGCCCCCCCCCCCCCACCCCTTTTTATTTTCGAACGCTGCGAAATAACAGTAAATTAAGATTCCATCCTCCCACCCCCCCCCCCCCTCCCCTTCACCGGGCTTCGAAGGTTATTGCCGGCCATTTTTCTTCCCCTTCCGTCTTCTTCGGCGCGCGGGTTCATTCCGTTTTGCGGGGAGGGCGGGCCGCCGTTCGGTCGCAGCGGATTCGCGGGGGGCGTCAGCGCGTTAATCTCCGGCGCGCGCGTCGCCTCCGACGGGGCGAAATTGAGACGCGCGTCTCGGCGGGGGGGCCTCTCCTCCCGCCTTATTTCCCACGAAGTCGTTTCGAGTTAACGACGCCCGCCGTCGGGATTTAGCTTAAAAGCTGCGCCTCCGACTTCCGAGTTTTTGATTTTCAAAAAAAAAATAAAATGAAATGCAAGGCAGATATGAGAAGACGCCGCCTTGACAAGTTATTCTCCTCGCCTCCGGCCGATCGCCGCTCTAACGTTCCCGACCCGGAGGTTTCTAGGTCCTCTGGTTATTTTTGTTTCGCCGATCATATGAGCAAATGATGTTGAGTTTTTTTTTTTTTTCCCCCTATATAATTAATGGCGGAAATTTCTGTTTTTGATGCTATAGTTTGGGATTTGAACCGCTTGTCGTAAACGAGACCTGTTCTTACTGGATTCAGTTATAGCCGGAGGGGTTGCTGGTTCGAACCCAGCCCCAGCCCCAGGACCAGGCCTGGTTTTCTGTAAGGCAGCTTTAAGACTGTGTCTGTAGAAAGCACTAAACAAATAAAGTTGAATTAAATTGAATTGAATCAACATTCCCCCTTAACATTGATTCATAATTATATGCAACTGTTTTCATTTTTTAATTAGTTTTTGCTCAGTGGAAAGCAGCCCTATTTCTGGAGAGCTCCAGGCTCTGCTGGTTGTCATTATTGCTCAGACCAATTAAAGCAGTTGATTGCAGTTATCTTACCTCGCTTTTAATTGCGAGTCGACAACTATTAAGGACAAATATTCATTGAATCTGGGCCTGACTGTGCACTAGAAGTTCGTGAGCTGCGAGTCTGAGCTCTGTGAGTCTGTGAGTCTGTGAGCTCTGAGTCTGTGAGTCTGTGAGCTCTGAGTCTGTGAGTCTGTGAGCTCTGAGTCTGTGAGTCTGTGAGCTCTGAGTCTGTAAGTCTGTGAGATCTGAGTCTGTGAGTCTGTGACCTGTGAGTCTGTGAGCTCTGAGTCTGAGTCTGTGAGTCTGTGAGCTCTGAGTCTGTGAGTCTGTGAGCTCTGAGTCTGTAAGTCTGTGAGCTCTGAGTCTGTGAGTCTGTGAGCTCTGAGTCTGTGAGTCTGTGAGTCTGTGAGCTCTGAGTCTGTAAGTCTGTGAGCTCTGAGTCTGTGAGTCTGTGAGCTCTGAGTCTGTAAGTCTGTGAGATCTGAGTCTGTGAGTCTGTGACCTGTGAGTCTGTGAGCTCTGAGTCTGAGTCTGTGAGCTCTGAGTCTGTAAGTCTGAGCTGTGAGTCTGTGCGCTCTGAGTCTGAGTCTGTGAGCTCTGTGTCTGTGAGTCTGTGAGCTGTGAGTCTGTGAGCTCTGAGTCTGAGTCTGTGAGCTCTGAGTCTGTAAGTCTGAGCTGTGAGTCTGTGAGCTCTGAGTCTGTGAGTCTGTGAGCTCTGAGTCTGTGAGTCTGTGAGCTCTGAGTCTGTGAGTCTGTGATCTCTGTGTCTGTGAGTCTGTGAGCTCTGAGCCGGAGCAGGGACGGTAATAGTTTCTCCAGTCTGAGTAGCATGGTGAAACGTAAAATGCTCAGTGTATATCTTGTGTCACAGGACTTCTCGTTAAGTGAAGGAAGAAGTGGGCACTTTTTGAAACTTCAAGGTAGCCATGATGGAGCAAAAAGACTGACTGTAGATATTTACAAAGTGTTCATGGGTTAGCTCTGCCCATCGATGTATTAAAATAGACAAACGGCAAACGAAACGAGGGAACGTTTCTTCCAAACGTCGTCTTCGTCAGGGCTCGAGCGACGGAGTCCCGGCGGACCTTCGCCGCGAGCGCAAACCGGCGCCGGTCGCCGGGGGACAGGAAGCGGGGGTTCTTCCGCCGCCGCGGCCGCCCCTCCGTCGCGGCGGAACGCTCGAGCTCAGCCCCGCGTCTCCGCGAGACCGTAGCCTAGGACACCGAGGTCCGTCCCTTCGGCTGGCCGTGATTATAATTGCGGTCATCGGCGGTGATTATGACGAGCGGCCTGGCGGTCTTTGTTCCGTTCCCATGGTTTCGGGCCAGTTTCCCCGGCGGGTCGGTTTTCCAGTGATGACCCCTTTTGTGTTTTTTTTCTTTTCTTTTCTTTTCTTTTCTTTTTTTCTGTCCAGTCTGTGAGCGGGGCCTCTGAAACGCTCTCTCTCTCTCTCTCTCTCTCTTTCTCTTTCCCGCTCCCTTCCTTTATCCCTCGCTCGGCTCGGTTTCGTTCCGCGAGTCTTCGTAGGGGCGACCCGAAACGCAGCGCCGCCAAGGCTTGCCGGCGAACAAACCGTACGACAGGTTCGGCGCAAGCGCAGCCCAAATAAAGGACAACAAGCATTCTGTCCATCCCTCCGTCTCGTTCCTCACTCATTTTCTTGTCTCTTTCTCTCCCTCTTTCTTTTTCCCTCGCTCAATCTCTCTCCCTCTCTGAATTTTTCTTTTTCGCATCACATTACAGGCATTTAGCAGACGCTCTTATCCAGAGCGACTTACACAACTTTTACATAGCATTCTACACTGCATCCATTCATACAGCTGGATATGTATACTGAAGCGATGCAGGTCAAGTACCTTGCTCAAGGGTACAACGGCAGTGCCCTACCCGGGAATCGAACCTGCGACCTTTAGGTTACAAGACCAGCACCTTACCCATTTAGCTGCGTTGCTGCCGACTTTCTCCTCGGCCCCTCCCCCCCTCTCGAACGCTCGTCTCTCGGTTCCGTTCCTTCCCGGCCCGCCCTCGGAAGGGCGCCCTCCTCGGCCCCCCCCCCCCCCCCCGGTCCGACGAGCGTTTACCCGCTAACGCCGTCTTGTTCCGTCCGCCAGCTGTCTCGGGGCGGCCAACAGGACCCGCCTTCCATTACGCGGCCCGATTTGCATCACAAGGCGATCCCCAAAACCCCCCCCCCCCCCCAGTGAAAACTCTCCATCGATAGAGCTGTTTCAGCGGTGTGATAATGCGTCACAATTTGCATTGCACTGACTGGGCATACTTTTGCTTGGTTTTCAGGGGTCTGGTACAAGTATAAGTCGCCATACGTATTCTTGTATGCGTGCGTACATTTCGAGAATAAGACGATTTGCAAAAAACATGGCACAAGGCCACCCATATGAAAAATTGTATACTAAGCAGGCTTGATATAAAAAATAAATAAATAAAAAAGCATGCTTGATATTAACTTTCATTACGTTTCAAGTATTCTTAAGTATAAAATAGTATACTTCAGGTATGGTTCAGCATACTATTTTTTTCCGTGGGCTATCAGCCAGTGTAGTACAACCTTACACTGGTGGCTTTGAGATCAACCTCTTCTATTAGTTTTAAATGAGAAGCAACCCTGCATGATTGGCCTGTGGATGTCAGCCCACTTTCTGGCTAACTGCACGCAGGAACTCCCCCTCACAGTAACGGCTAACTGCACACAGGAACTCCCCCTCACAGTAACAGCTAACTGCACACAGGAACTCCCCCTCACAGTAACGGCTAACTGCACGCAGGAACTCCCCCTCACAGTGACGGCTAACCGCACGCAGGAACTCGCTCTCACAGTAACGGCTAGCTGCACGCAGGAACTCCCCCTCACAGTAACGGCTAACTGCACACAGGAACTCCCTCTCACAGTAACGGCTAACTGCACGCAGGAACTCCCTCTCACAGTAACGGCTAACTGCACACAGGAACACCGTCTCACAGTACCGGCTAACTGCACGCAGGAACTCCCCCTCACAGTAACCCCAGGAAGGCTGTTCTGAGGAGCAGTTGTGCGATGTTTCCAGGGCGGATTTGCTTTCGTGTTACCCGGGCCCCGGGCCCCTGGCCGCGGTGTAATTGAGGGGCGGAGCCGGGTCCGGCGTGCTCGTTTTTGGCGAAGCTCTCGGGCTCTGCCTCCACAGCGTTTCACCCCAGCGTGTATGTCTGAGGTGTCGGGAGTCCGCCCCCCCCCCCCCCCCCAATGGGAACACTCAGATACACTGACCCCAGCCAATGAGAACACTCAGGTACACTGACCCCAGCCAATGAGAACACTCAGGTACACTAACCCCAGCCAGTGAGAACACTCAGATACACTGACCCCAGCCAATGAGAACACTCAGATACACTGACCCCAGCCAATGAGAACACTCAGATACACTGACCCCAGCCAATGAGAACACTCAGATACACTGATCCCAGCCAATGAGAACACTCAGATACACTGACCCCAGCCAATGAGAACATTCAGGTACACTGACCCCAGCCAGCGAGAACATTCAGGTACACTGACCCCAGCCAGCGAGAACACTCAGATGCACTGACCCCAGCCAATGAGAACACTCAGGTACACTGACCCCAGCCAATGA
This sequence comes from Anguilla pacifica, assembly GCA_039654925.1. NCBI lineage: Eukaryota > Metazoa > Chordata > Actinopteri > Anguilliformes > Anguillidae > Anguilla > Anguilla pacifica. The sequence continues at coordinate 10,659,132 of CM077299.1, forward strand.
GAACACTCAGGTACACTGACCCCAGCCAGCGAGAACACTCAGATACACTGAACGCAGCCAATGAGAACACTCAGGTACACTGACCCCAGCCAGTGAGAACAGCCAGTGAGAACACTCCAATATATATAAATATATTTATATTTTATATATATATATAAAATACACAGCAGGGTGACAAATTAAAGGGCGACATAGCTCAGGAGGTAAGACAGATTGTCTGGCAGTCGGAGGGTTGCCGGTTCAAACCCCGCCCTGGGCGTGTCGAAGTGTCCTTGAGCAAGACACCTAACCCCCAACTGCTCTGGCGAATGAGAGGCATCAATTGTAAAGCGCTTTGGATAAAAGCGCTATATAAAAATGCAGTCCATTTAAAGGAAAAACCTGAATAAATGAGTGGAGAAACTTGAAGAATGAAGGCTTCCACATAGGTGTACTGCATGATACCGGCAATTAATATCCTATCGTGCTCTGTGGCATGTTTAGAAAATGCTGAGCAGGTCCAATTGACCTCGATTTTGGATAGAGAGGATCTAAGATCTAAGTGACATTGAAAGAGGGTTCATTAGTGGGGCGGGGATGGGGAGGGGGAGGGGACTTCAGTCACAAGCACTGCTCAACTGGCTTGTGTTTCGACAGGAACCGTGGCTAAATTGGCATTTAGATCTGTGGGAAAGACAACAGTGAACAGGGTCGGCCATTGCGGTTGAAAGCGCATGTTTGATTACCGTGACGCTTTTGCATTACATTACATTACATTACATTACAGGCATTTAGCAGACGCTCTTATCCAGAGCGACTTACACAACTTTTACACAGCATTTTTACATTGTATCCATTTATACAGTTGGATATATACCGAAGCAATTCCGGTTAAGTACCTTGCTCAAGGGTACAACGGCAGTGTCCTTACCCGGGAATCGAACCTGCGACCTGTCGGTTACAAGCCCGGTTCCCCACTGTGCTACACTCCGCATTAGCGTGACATGTAAGGAAAAAGAGAAGAACAACTCTGTTTGTACATACATACATACGTACAGACATACAAAGCCTTCATCGCCCTGTCAGCACTTTTTCAACAAAGGTAAATTTCCGAAAAGTGAAACAGCGCCCCTGTTTTATTCAGCCACGTGCCACAGGAAGGAATGGGGACCGGAAGGCTGGCCCGTCTTCGTTTGTTCGATCGGCTTTCGGGGGCCGACCCGCGCGCTATCCGTTCGCTCCGAGCTCCACCCGTCAGGCGCCCGCGGAGCTCCGAGCCTGCCACGGTTAAAAAAATGTGCGGAACGTACGCGGCGGCCATTTTGAAACAGCCACGCGAGATTCACGGGGGCCCTTGAAACCGCGAGCGGCTCGCGTGCGGCGCTTTCGGAGTTCCATTGAAAGCGCCGTTAAAGGATTACGAACGTAGCGCTCGGCGCGGGACGCGGGACGCGGAGCGGAGGGGGCGGGCGCTCGTGACGGAGCGCTCCCTGGGTGTCACGGTAACGCCGTTTGCTCCCGAGGAATTTCCTCCGGCAGTTTTTCCGCGTCGCCGAGCTCATTTTCCGTCTCATGAAAGTTTGATGTGTCTAGTTTTTGAATCTAATATACCGAAGCGGAACAACATAAAATATTAAAAACATTATTGCCTCTGTAATGTAAAACATAATACATCTAAACTTCTCCGTATGACCGGAGACTCTGAATTGCCTGTAGATATGAATGAATGTGTGAGTGAATGGTGTGTGGGCCCTGCAATGGATTGGCGACCTGGCCTCTTGCCCAATGCATGCTGGGATAGGCTCTGGCCCCCTGTAACCCCTGTGATGAAAAGCAGTGTAATCTAAGGCAGCTTGTTCTTGAATTTCTCATTGTTACCAAACTGTATGAAACTATACAACGACTCAGTAGCTTCATAGACACAAGCTGTCTGTTTATTATTAACGTAGGAAAGTTGAAATATTTTTCTATACAAATGTGTTCCGGTTTTACTTTTCCATAAATTGACATCCATGCTTATCTCCTTCTTTCATGAATGTGGAAACTTGATTTTTGACATGATGCAGAACAGGGAGGTATCTCCATGGTCACTGGCCAACATGGCTACACAAACATGGGTTATTGATACAAGGCCAGAACTTCACAGGAGCAAACAAGCTTTGTTGTTTTCTGATGTTCAGAAATTTAAGCCAAAATTACCGGTTGGAACGAAAAGCAGGACACACACACTAGCCCCTCCAGGACGGGAGTTATGCACCCCTCACCTTATGGAACGGGTGTTGAACTGAATCCCAAGGGGGCCGCTGTGTCTACGGGTTTTTGTGGGGCTTTTTTTTTCAATCAGCTACCAATCAAGGCCTGGAGAACAAGGCGTGTGGATCCCTTAGCCAATCGATGACTTAAACGAAGCACTTGTGCCGAGCACACCCCGAAAACCAGCAGGCACCGCGGCCCTCCAGGACCGGAGTCATGCACCCCCTCACCTTGTGGCTATTCCTTTGGATATTTCTACGAGCAATCCTGTTTCACCTCAGTGCGCTGCGGCTTCATATAAAAAATGTGCCGGCTTACATTTGCTGCACTACCGTTGTTCGTTTGAGCAAGGTGCTCGGCCTAAATTGTGCCTGTAAATATCCAGCTGTATAAATGGGTTGTTTGTGTAAAAAAAAATAATAATTTTTTTTAAGTAAGTCATTCTAGATAAGAGCGACATTTCAGAGCCAGTCTTCAATCTGTTCTTGAAAGGTCTCCACATATCCATGACAAGCCGTGGTATTTCGGAGGATCTGTTGGTTATTAGAAAACTACGTTTCCCAGGGGCATTGCACAGTGCGCCCCAGTGTTATTCTCATTACAATGCATGTCGCCTGGTTCATTTATAATAGAATGGAGACAGTCTGCTTACATGAAAACTTCTACTCTGTTTAAGAATGCCACAAATTGCTTTTAAAGATATCCCTGCAATTGGTCAAGATGTAGAACTATTGTTTGTAAGCCGTGCGTTTTTCAATACAGCGATGGGAGAGAGGTTTCATTTACCTCATATGGGGTGGGACTACAGTGGGAAGTACCATCACTGGCTTGTTTGAACCAATCAAGGTTTTGCTCTCCACAGTAAAATGATTGGTTCAAATGAATGAGTCATCGATGACATACGCTAACTACGTCCATCTTTTGTCATGTGCAGCCACTTTCTTTATTCTCAGTTTTTGCACAGCTCTTCTGTGGACTATTCTTCCATCACTGCTTTAAAACAAAATTGGAATGATATATATGATATTTGTTACATAATATATTTTTTTATTTTTTGTAAATGAATTGACTAGGGGGTCACCTCACAGCAAGAAGGTCCTGGGTTTGAATCCTGGCCGGGGCCTTTCTGTGTTTGCATGTTCTCCCCGTGTCCGTGCGGGTTTCCTCTGGGTACTCCGGTTTCCTCCCGCAGTCCAAAGACATGCAGGTAGGCTAAACTGGAGACTCTAAATTGCCCACAGGCATGAGTGTGTGAGTGAATGGTGTGTGTGCTCTGATTGGCAGACTGGTGTATTCCTGCCTCTCGCCCAATGCACGCTGGGATAGGCTCCAGCAGCCCCCGCGACCCTGACCAGAATAAGTGAGTGTAGATAATGGATGGATGGATGGATTGACTAACATAGGGACTGGATTTCTAGACCCCTTTTCTGGGGGAACACAGTGGACTTCATTCACAATCTGGTTTGGAATGTCCAAATGGATAAAATGGCTTAAGTGAGAGGTCTGAACTCAGGTGCGCACCAAGGTTGTGTGGTGAGGAAATGGCCACTTAACTTCCAAGCAATATGTTCCCACGCTCCTGACTAGGTGCTTCTGGCCGACACTGTGATGAGCTGACCATGGCTGATTTTACTTGACGACACTGTCATGAGCTGACCATGGCTGATTTTACTCGACTCCATGTTGAGGGGTCATTCCTATGTTCCCAGGGTCCTATGTTCCCCAGATTTATATGGCACATAATGGAAACATGACAAAGGGTCCTATGTTCCCAGGGTCCTATGTTCCCCAGATTTATATGGCACATAATGGAAACATGACAAAGGGTCCTATGTTCCCAGGGTCCTACGTTCCCCAGCTCTACATATGTGCTCTCCCAGGGTCCTATGTGCGCAAGGTCCTATGTTCCTGGGAACATAGGACCCCGGGAACATGGATACGCTCCCCATGTTGATAGCCGTAAGCTTTTTAACTCTTAAGTGCATTAATGTGCTGTGGTATTCCGTTACCAAGGTGACTTTGCTCCCCTTGTTTCCATTATTCATGTCGAGTTTGTCTTTCACCCACTGCTCGGATCATGCGCTACTGTACAAAATGCTAATGAGGTGAAGAAGAAGAAACGCGAAGCTCCCGCTTTTATTCAGCTTCTGTTTAAACGGGGAAATAAACCGCACTCATGATGACTAATTAATTCGGGCAGACTTTGATTAGTAAGTGAGCGCCGGACCGCCGACTGTACGATCTTGGATTCCTCAAATTAAAGGAAAAATTCAGTGGTAGGAATAGACGAGCAGCGTTGGGCTGAATGGCCTGTTCTCGTCTTACATTATGTTATGTTTAATCACATTAGACAAATGTGAGAGCCACTGTTTCCTCATATTGGCAAACTAATCGGGCCGACCTTTGTAAATGTTCCTTTGAACAGGCTTAAAATCACGAATCATTATTCACTCCATTATTAGGTTGGGGAAGGCACCCCCCCCCCCCCTCCCCCAGGGTAAGATGTCCCCCTCCCTTAATTTTGTTCCTCTCCTACATTTCAGTAAATTTAATCTCCTCATATTTATTGATCATCTCTGCCCTTTCAGATTTTGCCATTTCATCTGGCTCACCATGTTCATAAGATCTATTCCACGGGAACCTTGAACCTTGTGAGATTTATTCCACTGGAAGCTGATTAATTCCTTTGTCAGTGGAAAATAGTGATATGTGTATTTGTATTAAGCAATACATGAATGCTAATTCTTTAAATGAGTATGGGGGATTCATGGGGAGAGTAATCCATTTGTTTGGAGAGAGAGAAAAACCTGTGAAAATATAGTTACACCCTTTGGGCAATAAACCCCCAGGAGTATTTTCCCCCAAAATAAATCTCCAAGCGTTGTGGTGGGTTTCATAGTGGACATATTTAATATAGGGTCCATAGATTTGTGTAAATACGTTTTATAATTAAGTGAAAATATTATTGCTCACTATAGTGTCACTAAAAAGCTAATATTCGCATTGGCCATTAGCCTGCTAGCATTAGCCTGCTTCTTGATTGCTTGCTTTAGCTCAACATCCTGAGGCAAAAAATGAATTAATTAAAATTAACCAAAAACATTATGTAAATTATAATCATTAAAAAAAAACTGATATCTGAATATTTCATTTAACAGTAAATCAGCATTGTGGGTCTTCTTCCACCAATTATTTATCAATTATGATGAACTTTGTGGGAACATTGTACTCAGTGTACTTATGTAGCCTGACTGAAAAAAAAATGACAGTGTATCTTCCAGCTTCTTGACTAAGTCACAAACCGTTTCCGGTAATCCTCTAGTCCAGCAGGACAGAGTGGGGGCGACCGCGTGGGTTGAAACAACTTCCGCCCGCGATCCGTTCCGTTAAGAACCCGGCCAACCGGTCCCGTCGAATCATCGAAGTCCCACGACGTTGACATTATTTTCTGTTTTTTTTTAAAAAAAATAGCTCTAGAAGCGGAGGACACGGCGGAGTCGTCGATCCGCACGACGCGATGGCTTCATTTGTGACCGTGCCCCAGTTTGCCGGGCCTCCGCGCGAGCCGAAACATTTCCGTCTGAAGCAGATGCGCGCGGAGGGAGCGGCGCCGGCAGCGGGAAACCCGCGCCGCCGAAAGATTTATTTTTCCGCCGCGCGTCGTTTCACGCCTCGTAAACGCTGATGGACGAACTTAATTTTTGGCTTTAATTTCCCGCCGTTCGGCCGAGTAACTCCGGCGTTCGCGCGAGGGGGAGGAACCCCCCCCCCCCTCCCCTTTTCGCGGCCGCTACGCGCCGGCAGTCGGGGCGGGGGTTTGACGTGACTCCTTTCCTTAATTTGTCTTCCCCTGGTAAAGGCACCCAACTCTTGACGCCTCTGTTTGCTCTGTTTTGTCAGATCTCGTCTCTCCTGGACCCGGAACCCGGAGATTTCAATGGACATTTCAGGTAAAGTGCGATCCCGCTATAAAAATTTTCGCCGTTTCTTTTCTTTTTTTTTTGGAAAGGTACGAACAAACCATATACACTCCAATCTGTAATTGCACGCTTCCTGAAATGCCTCGGTTAACGTTTCTCCAAAAGTGTTGCCTCGACAAAAATGTAATTGAGGTGAAAAAAGCTGAGTTGCATTCACGAAACCATATATTCTATATGCATCTGGAATTACAAGCTTAGCGCTTCTGTTATAATGTACGGTAAGCTGCTGTTTTTGATCTCGAGTCCTCGTTTTTCAATGGAAGGTTTTTATTTTAAACCCTGGGTGGGTGCACGAGTGTTTTGAAGCCAACAGCTGTAAACCAGCCAGAATCACTTCGGTGAAAAGTCCCTCAGTGCTAACAGCTATAAAGACTCTATGCCCGGTGCTGTACGGCATTAAATGAACTCTGACGGAGTGCATTTTACTCATGCACTACATTTATGTCTTTTCTTTTTTAAATTTTGAATTGATTTTCAGTAGAACCAAAAAGCCTCTGTTTGCAGAAAATCTTTTTAAAAAATAAAAAAGTTAACTTAAAAATAGAACAGCTGCTTACAGCGCATTATAAAATTATACAAACATTTATACTTAGGTATCACCCGACCCTCCCCATCCCACCCAAACCCCACCCCTTTCACCCCTCTCAGGCCATCCTCCCGCACCCATCCCTCAAATCTCCCCATGAGTCCAAATTTGATAAGGAATGTAAATGCCCATTCAAGTACTTACCTCAGCAAAGACAAAGGCAAGTGTTCATATCCTATAATTCAATGGACAAGGAGAGATATCAAATCCTTAAAAAAAAGCATGCCACTGTACAGCCTTAAGCATTAAATTAACAGTCACAGAGCATATTTTACTCTCATACACTACATTTATTTCTTTCTGGACTTGACTCCGTTAGAGTTTTAATTGAACATTTGACCGTTCACATACAGATACATACGGTCTCCAGAGAAACAGTAACATAGACTGGTCCAACTGTCTAGACCAGGGGGTGGACCGTTCCGTTCCTGTAGGGCTGGAGTATTTGCTGGTTTTCATTGTCGCCAGTTACACCGGCCTAATTAACCAATTGGCTGAATATGCTTTTGGTGGTTTAACCACAGATTGGACCGCAATAATGTTTCATGTCGGGACACAGGAACGGTCTTCAGCCATCATTCCTGAACTTATCAAGAAATGTAGCTAAATAAATAAATCACTAAATGATTTGGCTAATTAAATAATTAAGCGCAGAGCTTGGCGTGAAGTCCAGAAACAGGTACGGCCCTCCTTGCCCACCCCTGGTGTAGACTAACAGACATAAACGCAGTTTATTTCTGGGTCAGTATAAGCATGCTGCACTTGTTAGCGTTGTTCTGTCTGTGCCAACAAGAGGGACCACTGAACTGCAAATGGGTGGATAAATCTACATGGTAAATCCATATTTTTGTCCCCCTTGTACCCATTGGATGGATTCGGTTGCCCGTTAGAGGTAATTGTATGAATTACCACATAATAACCGCAATTAGCAGCCGAGCAAACAGGGGGCAGTATAGCACAGTGTCCTACTTCTGACCATCACTCAACGGAATTCCTGCAGATGATGCAACCCCATGAACGTTTCCTCACCCAACCACCCATTCTTTTCTCTGTTAAAAACGATTCCTGCCAAATGCATTTGAACCAAAAGTTTTCAGCTACTTTTTTAATCTTCTTTTTTTTTAAGGCAAGAAACAATGAGTAAAATTCAATAAGAGGCTCTTTCTGGCCTCTTTTTCTGAGGGAGAGCGGGGGAGTTGGTTTAAGCACCCGGCTTTGGAAAAACATTGGAAAGGTCAGGCACTAAGGGGTGCTGTTATGTCCTGATCCGAATCCTTTTGTCCAGTCCTGGTTTTCCCTTTTGCCACACAGTGAGCCCGGACACCTCCGTCGCTCTTTAACCCTTTAAGGCGTAAGATCACAAACATGAGATCAGAACGTTTTTGACTGTGAGCGTTCTAATTTCAACATAACAGTCACTACTGGTAATTGAAAGTAATGGAGGTCTAGAACATTGATTTTGAGTTTTGAAAAAAAACATTCCAAAAAATCACTCTTGAAAGGGTTAAAGGGAGAGCAACCTTTATGGAATTAAAATAAAGAAGAAATGGATACTGATTTGTTATATGCAGTACACCTCTTCAGAATTTCTATTAATCCTATATTTTCTAAATAAACAAGGGTTTTCTTTCAAACCAAGCTGTGTGTGACATCACCCAAGCATTAGAATGCACTGGTCTGACATGCTTTTGTGATGTCAGACCAAGCGGTGTATGACATCACGAAAGCATTTGTATTGTGACTGCATTTTCTTCGTCCGTCATTGTTACTTTAAGCAGCATTAAGTTTTCATTTAGCGCTATTAAGCAGGTTGACATCTACCCAAAAATACAGTGAGCACGAAGGTTGTTATAACCTGTCATCTTTTGTTTTGATACAGTTCATGTGGAACAGCGTTCCCGGCTTCATTTGTAGTATAGAAAGTAGCGATTTGGCCTCAGTTTATTGGAATAAAAATGGCCCCAGTAACTCTCAGGGTCGTCCTGTAGTTGCACCTCATGCTAGCAGCCAATCACCATCAATTCTGCGAGAAATGGAACTGTCCGGAACTGCCAAAACCTCCATCCGTATCCCATTTAGCAATACTCCATTATAGTTTCATCACAGGGAGTTTCCAGGCAACTTTATTCGCTCTTGAGTTGTGAGACATTGACGATACATAAAGCCGCATGTGAACTTCCAACTGTGTGCGCGTGTGTGTGTGTGACGGGGGGGGTGGTTTGTGTTGTGTGTGGTTTTTGCACGACATGAACGACACACACTGGGGGAAAGACGTAGGAAAAACAATTGTGTTTTATTGCCCATCTGTTGCAGAACAATGCAAGGTGCTTTGGCCTTTCCTCGAAGTCCAGCACACTTCCAAGGATACCCTTATCCAATGCCCCTGGAATTTGTAAGTACTTTTTCTGTACACTGATCTGTCCCCATGACATGGCCCTGCTTACAGAGCCAGTGCTCCCGCTGCTCTGGCTCAAGCCTTCCATTTAACTTTGGTTGAGCTTCGGCTGCTAACGTGCTAACGTGCTATGTGCTCAACAGTGGTTTTAGTAATCCAGTGGTCTCTCTGTGTGGACAGACATGTCAGAGCTAACCATCAAAGGACTCCCACACACCCATCTAACACAGAGCTCAGGTCCTCTTTAGGCCCAGGTTGTCCTTAGAGCAGCGACACACAGAGCTCAGGTCCTCTTTAGGCCCAGGTTGCCCTTAGTGCAGAGACACACAGAGCTCAGGTCCTCTTTAGGCCCAGGTTGTCCTTAGAGCAGAGACACACAGAGCTCAGGTCCTCTTTAGGCCCAGGTTGTCCTTAGTGCAGAGACACACAGAGCTCAGGTCCTCTTTAGGCCCAGGTTGTCCTTAGTGCAGAGACACACAGAGCTCAGGTCCTCTTTAGGCCCAGGTTGTCCTTACAGCAGAGACACACAGAGCTCAGGTCCTCTTTAGGCCCAGGTTGTCCTTAGAGCAGAGACACACAGAGCTCAGGTCCTCTTTAGGCCCAGGTTGTCCTTAGAGCAGAGACACACAGAGCTCAGGTCCTCTTTAGGCCCAGGTTGTCCTTAGAGCAGCGACACACAGAGCTCAGGTCGTCTTTAGGCCCAGGTTGTCCTTAGTGCAGAGACACACAGAGCTCAGGTCCTCTTTAGGCCCAGGTTGTCCTTAGAGCAGCGAGTAGGTGTTAGAGAGAGGCGGGAGTGGAGGAAGGTCGGCAGTGAGAAGTCGGCAGTGAGAAGTCGGCCAGGTTAACTGAGTCCAGACAGCTGACCTTCAGCGGGCTCTCCAGGCCAGAGCGGACAGCGCGCCCATGTGACTCCGCCTCCGCAAAGTAACAATCGACGCTGATGCATCTGCTGGACCGTCAGCACCTTCTTCATGAGTTCCTTCTTCTCATTTTTGAATTGAAATGTTGCATGTTTTTGGTCCCGCAGGTGCCGCCTGGCCCCCTGATGGGGAGGGGGTACCCCTTCCCCTCGGCCGGGCCCCCGCAGCCGACCTCCTCGCAGCTGGTCAACAGCTTCGGGGCCTGGGCTCAACCCTGGCAGAAGGTAAGGCCCCCGCCCGCCGTGGACGCCGCCCCGAGTTATTTAGAGTGGAGCTACACTCCTCCCCTCCAAACAACAAACACAAAGTCGTTTTTCAGAGCCGGACCGCCCACCGACACTCCCCTTAGCATGCTCCCAGTAGGCACTCCACGACGAATTGCGCTCCACGCTGTCGAAGGGGAAACGCCTCGCCGGGGGGAAACCTGGCATGTTTTCGCCCTCCTTGCGCGCGCCGTATTTTTTATTTGATTTTTTTTTTTTGCGCGTCTCCACGTCGACTCGACTCGGGAGAGCCGTTAACGCACCAGCAGCTCCGGTTGCGTATCTGACACGGACGCCCTAACCCTGTATCTGGGTCCGGGTTATCTCGCACGTCCGAGAGCCGCTGCTGGCGAAAACGCCGATGTGTTGCGCCCGCGTCGGGTGGACCGTCGGCCCGGGCCGTCGTCCTCGTCCTTCCCTTCTTCAGGGCATGGGCTGGGGCTAAACCTGCATACCTGGGCTGGGGGGGCGGCCGTTTGCTTGCGCTGTGTGCGGCGGCTGTCCTGACGAGCGAGGGTTTTTCCATCGAACGTTCTCCCGAGGTTTTCGACGCTCCGCGCTTTGAACTAGGCGCGGGAGGGAGGCGCTCCCGTCGACCGAGGCCTCGTTTGTTTTGGGCGTCAAGGCTAAGCCCGCGCATCGATCGGGACGGGGGGAATTAAGCTATCAGCCGCTCCGCGCGCGGTCTTATTGATATTCTCAGCGCCGCGAACAGGCAGCCGTTCCTTTATGTGGGCCGGGGGGAGGGGGTTGGGGAATCACACGAGCTGATCTGCGCGCGATGGATCGACCGTGCAATATGGTGCTCGAGGAACTAGGCCTCCTGACCAGAGGGATTGTGGGTACAGACGCAGACAACACCGATGCCTCTTCAGTATCCCACCCCGAATCCCCCCCCCCTCCCCTCCCCTCCCCTCATTAGATAAACAGCACAAACGTTTTGGGTACAAAAATGCGAGGGTAAACGTTCTAGGGAAGCTTACAAGGGGGCCAGTTAGGGTGGGGCACTAAAGAGGCGATGGTACGGTCTCTGTAACTGAGCACAAATGCGTGGTGTGTAAAAATGTGAGCGGAGCGCAAGTGTTGGAGGGAAACCGTGAAGGCGGGTAACGTGGAGAATAAACAGAACTTTATTACTGTGCCGCGAGTCCCCACATCAGTTCAGCTCAGCTGGCCTAATTCGACGGTCCCGTCCCGTCTTAATGGAGGTGCGCGTGCGTACAGGGTTTTTATTTCCTCCGTCCTCTCCCCCTCTCCGTAAAAAGCCGCGGCGGGGGGGGGGGGGGGCCTCTGGGGCGAGGAGCGTTACCACTCTCAACGGTGTGAGGCGTCTATCGGAGCGGGGCAGGAAATCGTCGCCCCCCAACCCCCCCCACCGTGCCCACCGTGCCGTGGAGGAGGAGGAGGCCAGGTTTCCCCCCCCGCGCTTCTGCCTGGAAACCGGTCTCATTTGACCACGCCCACTTCCTGTTTTTTTTTTTTTTTTTTTTTTTCATTTTTTGCAAGGCGAAACTAGTATCTTCTGTCACCGTCCCCACGAGAGACTTTTTTTTTTTTTTAAAAAGCCACCCGTGCGTGGACAGCGTGCCAAAAGGCGGGCCACCGGCTCACAGGGGCTTCTCTTTTGCCTTTTAGCACCCACCCCCCCACCCCCCCTCCTCCCGTGGTGTCCTCCGGGCTCCGAACTTTCCGGCTCGGACGAACTCTGCTGATGCCGCGAGCCATTAACATATATATTAAAACGTTTTTTTTTTTTGCACCTGAGGGTTTTTCGAAGAGCGGGTTCCAGGTGGACTCAGATTAGGGAGAGATGCGCCTGATTTAATGGGTATAAAAGCGCGGCAGAGCCTCCGCAACAGTGGAGCCAAGTGTGTCGCTCAGGTGGATATGGGGGGGGCGCCCCTCTAAAATATTGTTTAGTGAAGCCTTGAGCCCACCGTGAAGGGCAGGAAATCAGAAGTAAGCATTTGACTACCGGGGGGGGCCCCGCTTCAAGTCGTTACCATAGAAATGAAATCGGCCAACGAGCTCCCTTAGCATCCTTCCTTCGTTAAAGAATGGAGGTCGTGTCCGAACTTCGTTTGCAGGCGTCCTCTTCCTGATGCGATCAGTGAGCCTGTTAACTGCGTCTCTCATTGGTTGCTCTTATGTTTATCTCCAAGTTAGAAAATCAAGGACACTTTCAGTAAATGGTCCTTCTTAGTACCTGCATGTAACTCCTTCATAAGCAGTTCTTAACACCCCCATAGGCACCTTATAAGCATTCATAACGGATTATGTCAACAAGCACAATTAGGCATATGGTGTGTTGTGTCACCACTAAGACACACCACATGCCTATTTGCAGTTAATGACTTAAACACTTATGAATGTCTATGTCGTGCTTATGAAGGAAATGCATAGCTCTTATGAATGACCATTATTAGCCTCTCTTTTCAGAGAGAAAGAGGAACAAAAATATGTTACTTGAGTTTTATATTTCCTTGAGATGCGGTGTCAAGTAGATAACCTGCACACGAGAGCATTTGACCCCAAACCTCGAAGTCACGCGCTCTGAGAAGCCGACGCAAAGGCTGCCATTGCTGGATGAGGGGATAAAGAAATCACCGTCCCGTAAAATCCCCAAAAAAGCAGATGGAGGGTGACCTAGCGGGGTTTGACACCGACGCGGAAGCGCGCCGTTCTCGGCTAGCGCCGCTAACGCCGCGCCGGGTTTGGATGAGACCGCCTCCTCAATCACCATCGCGATCCGGCTTGTTCTCCGGATTAAACGCGAGGATGTGTGTATTTCCCTGGCATTACTGAATCCCCCCCCCCCACACCTCTCTCCCAGACGTGAATTATAGGGTACACAGCGGGACTGCGGCGCGATCTCACAGGACGACCGAGGGTTCGATTCCTGGCCAGCAGACCTCCTGCACTCTGATCCTATCTCTGTCTGTAACCCTCTCTGCTTTCCCTCCGTCTGAATGAAGTGGAAAAATACCGAAGGAAGCCAGACTACCCTCTCTTCCTTTAAAAATAAAACGAATGAAAGAATTACGAGGCTGTGTTCAGACCAGATCGGGCAACGCGGCACCTTCCCGCAGGGTTGTGCGGAGGTGCGGGCGTGTCACTACATGGCCCATTTGCGTGACGTCATGTTGTGAACTTTAACCCCCCCCCCCCCCCCTCCATTTCCTGTCTAACTCAAACAAATTAACTCAAGTTGATTCTGGTTCTACTTCCTGCACGGCCGCTGCGGTTTTTTTCTGCACCCCATGCGGCCCCCACTCCCGCAGCCTAAACGCACTACCCCGTTGACATAAATGGGAGGACTTCTGTTTTTCCCGCATTGCCTGGTCTGGTCTGAACGCAGCCTAAGGCGCAGTGCATTTTGTGCTGTTGATGGCCAGAACAGTCGTCTGAGTTAAATTGTATTTGATGTGGTTGCGTTTTAAGGGGAATGATTTATCTTCATTTAATTTTATGTGCCTAAAAGGCAATGCTTCTGAATTGTTATTGGAGAACACAGGCCGCTGCTGCGCTAACGCCGGCGTTTGAACACAGGCCGCTGCTGCGCTAACGCTAACGCTGGCGTTTGAACACAGGCCGCTGCTAACGCTAACGCTGGCGTTTGAACACAGGCCGCTGCTACGCTAACGCTAACGCTGGCATTTGAACACAGGCCGCTGCTGCGCTAACGCTAACGCCGGCGTTTGAACACAGCCCATTGCTACGCTAACGCCGGCGTTTGAACACAGGCCGCTGCTGCGCTAACGCTAACGCCGGCGTTTGAACACAGGCCGCTGCTGCGCTAACGCTAATGCTGGCGTTTGAACACAGGCCGCTGCTGCGCTAACGTTAACGCTGGCGTTTGAACACAGACCGCTGCTGCGCTAACGCTAACGCTGGCGTTTCAACACAGGCCGCTGCTGCGCTAACGCTAACGGTGGCGTTTGAACACAGGCCGCTGCTGCGCTAACGCTAACGCCGGCGTTTGAACACAGGCCATTGCTACGCTAACGCCGGCGTTTGAACACAGGCCGCTGCTGCGCTAACGCTAACGCCGGCGTTTGAACACAGGCCGCTGCTGCGCTAACGCTAATGCTGGCGTTTGAACACAGGCCGCTGCTGCGCTAATGCTAACGCTGGCGTTTGAACACAGACCGCTGCTGCGCTAACGCTAACGCTGGCGTTTCAACACAGGCCGCTGCTGCGCTAACGCTAACGGTGGCGTTTGAACACAGGCCGCTGCTGCGCTAACGCTAACGCCGGCGTTTGAACACAGGCCGCTGCTGCGCTAACGCTAACGCTGGCGTTTGCGCTCTTCCTTCCAGGCTCCTATCCCGAACACCAGGCACAACGCCGAGTTCCTGCGCAGCCTCCAAACCCCCTCCCATCCCCCGCTCTACCCCCCCTCCTTTCCCCCCCCGGCGCCGCCGCCGCCACCGCACCCCTCCTTTTACCCGCAGCCCTCCGGCCTGGCCGACTCGCTGCTCGACGGGGGCGGGACCTCCAGCGCGGGCGGCCAGTCGCGGTCCCCGGAGCCCCCCGGCAACCCTCCGCTCAGCCCGGGCTCCCAGAACTACCTGCAGCAGCTGAGCGCGCTGATCGCCGCGGGGCCCCCCCGGGCCCAGGGCAAGCGCAAGGCCAAGAGGAGCACCGTCGCCAGGGACGACGGCGGGAGGCCACGCCCACAGCCGCCCGACGGGGAGGAGGGGTCGGAGTCCGCGTAGCGTAGCTGCTCTTGCGCGTAGACACGCAGGATTATCGCTCATAAAATTACCACCGCGTTACCAATGCTTTTTATATTATACGATAGATTATATCATTATACTAACTATATTTTTATGGCTATCTGTCTAAATTTATCTCGCCGTGTAAATGTTTTAGAAAAGAGGTGTATTGAGTTTTTGATATTGATTAAATGTTGCTGCCATCAACCCTGATTGACTGTGTTAAGTGATTTTTGGCTCTTGGATAAATGGTATGTAAATCAGAGATGTCTGTTTTCATCAAAGGGGAGATTGGGCTCAGGTAATGAGGTGACTCAACCTGTTAAATGGCAATCCCGATCATCCTCTTTACATTGAGCCACAGAACTACACGCTGTTCACAAAGGGAATGAGGCCTTTCTGTGGTCTGGCGTGTTGGAGGCTCTTAAGGCCTGATTTACTTTAGCACGTGCAAAACCAGTAACACATCCAGTGATTGGTGCAAAACAAATACCATGACCAATCGTCGTTTGTGTTATTGGTTTGGTGTGCGCTAAAGGTTTAGCACGTGCTCAAGATCTTAGGAAATCAGGCCCTTTAGCGCGCTATCGTTCACCATCCGGAGCGTTCGCCGCCAGTGATTGGCCATGACATCACTGTCGCGTGCTACAGCCAGCGCTGGACCATCGGTGGCTGAGAGGACAGCAGAGATCGCAGGCCCCCCCTACGGGACCCCCATGTTGAAATCCCAGCCCTTTAAACCGCAAAACCCAGAATGCCCCAATGGCAGCCACTGTACTGAGTGATATTGTGGGTTTTTAGAGATGTAAAATACTATATATTGTATACTACATGCTAGTTGAAGACGTGCTGAAATTAGCTTGCTCTCCCCATGCCCGTCACCCTCCCCCCCTCTCTCTCTCTCACCTCCCCTCCCCTCCCTCTCCTTTCTCTCCCCTTGCCACCTCTGGCAGAAGCAGGTCTGGAAGACTGTAGAATATTACATTAGCTATCTAGTTTACTAATACATTAATTGAGGTCCATTGATTAATGTCTTAATCAAATACCCGACCCCATCAACATGTCAAAAACTGTGAGTTTTAACACTTTCCTTGTCTGCCTAGATTGATTGAAAATTTCACTGTTAAGAACTGAATGAATAAATTCACTTTTAGTGAAATTACGCGCACTCAAATATACATTTATACCATATATACATGTGTGTGTGTGATTGAATTAAGCATTTAACCATGATTTGGATTAATTCCTAATTCTGACTGGCTGCTAAACATGCATGTATATCACTCTCCGATGCATTTCAATCTTTTCCAATTCGCAAAAACGAGTGCTGCATTATTATACCCTAGCAATACCGGCTGTACAGCCAAGGACCGACGTGCCTTTCCAGCCGGGACTTCCGATTTGCCGAAACGGGATCTGGAATTTCACAGCAGGCGGACACAGCTCTGCTCGTGTGCTGTACGGGGGAAAATTCCATTCCAGGACCAGCGGAGGGGGGAAAGCCTGTGTCGGAGCTGCGGAAGCAGCAGGGACTCCTTCGTCCGACGAACCACCAGATGACCGCGAGGCTGACTGTGGGAGCATGGTAACAGAACGCTAGCGCGAAATAGTAACGTGTAGTCTCTCAGGAGGGAGTTTGAGCCCTACCGCTTTCGATTAAAACCGGCTCCCGAGCTCGAAATTAGCATTCAACTGATCCGCGGCTTTAATTAATGCGGAAGTAACGCTGGTATCACCGGTGCGTGGAGTTTTAACAAACGGTCGCTTTTTTTTTGCTGATGATGCCTTCCCCTCTGGGAAACATCGTCAAGGCTGTCTCAGTAACTGAAACTCTCGCGAAACGCATCCCATCAGTCACCTGTCTTTTAAAAAAAAATCATCAAGGTGTCCTCGTGTAACCAGGCTTTCCACAGTTATAGGCAACCCAGCCTTTCCAGGCCTTCATTGAGTTTCCATTTGGGATAATTAATTTGCTAATTAATGTACATGCCGCACTTCTGTGGCAATCTGTGCTCTGCATGTAAATTGTTCTTAATTCACCCAGGAGTTTAAACTGTTAGTTTGCTACCTGACTCTATATATATATATATATATATATATATATATATATATATATATATATATATATATTGCTTGTGGCATGGTGGCCGAAGTATTGCAGCTCTTCCCCAACAAAATAAGCTTTTCGCAGAATAAATATGTATTTTATTTCATCATTAATGTAGTACATACTTCCCTAGGAAAAGTCCATTTAAATATCACTTTGCAAAAGAATGTTCTTTTTATGAAACTTGGCATTCACGATTGAGTTCAAAGCCAAGATGAAAAAAAACATTAATATCGTAGCGGAAGCAATACTTTTGCGGAGGAGAAGGTCGGGTCCGCTTTCGAAGCGCCGCGAACGGCGGGGACGCGTCGGGGCCGATCGCCGCCGGGCGGAAGCCGGGACGAGGCGCTTATCTCGCGGTAACGAGAGCGGAGATGCGAGCGGAGATGTGACCATGGAAATGTGGTTCCCGTCGCGCGGACTTTCCGGGTTCGAGAGCGCTTACATTTCTGTCAGCTGGTGCCCCGCTCGTTCCATTGAGCGTTGCAGATACAGTCGAGCTCTGCTTCTCTTGTCGGGGAGGGCGAGGAAGCCAATGCCGCGATGCCACAAGTTTCGTAGCGGAAAAAAGCCCCTGGCGGAGATTGCTTCTCTCAAGCGTGCGTCCTTATGTTCCGAGATCGGCGTCCGGTCGAACCGAACCCTACGCCGGCAGCATTTCCATCACGAACACCGGAAAACAACACTCAGGAGTCCGCATGGAAAAAGATGCAATAGGCTGTGCACCTGAGTGGTAAAATGTCCGGAGCTAATTAAAGTCCCAGTACATTCAAGCTGTTCAGGGATTCACAAACTTTAATCAAACACAAGTCCATATTTAAATCTGAGAGTGCTGGCTGAGGATGGCTGACCTGCCGCCATGCAGAGGCGGAGAGTCCAGGGGTCAGAAAGTAAAAGTCCTGCCGTGCGATTCTTCCACCCATGAGCTCAGCCCAGCTGATTTCACTTAATTAGTTCTAACCTCTGACTGAAGAATTGCGCTAATTAGCAAATCCAGGTGATTGGAACACAACACTGGGGAGGACTTTTAATTTCTGAAGCTGGGGTTTCCACCTCTGCTGTCACGTGCCTTCAGTGGAATGGGAACTTTTTCTTTATAGGTGAACTATAACTGTTTCTGATAAAGGTGTACATTAATGCTTCATGTATTTACTGCACAAGAGGATGAAACTACCGCAAGAAGGTCCAGAGCAGTGGCGGACTCAGGCTGTTTGAAGGGCAGGGGCAAAAAAATAAAAAGGGCACCTACTGCATGACATGGGGCCCCACCAGTGCGCAAAAAGCCATGATGCATCGTGTTTTCTCACTTGGAAGGGCATCCAAGAGGGCACTTCATGAGTTTTTTTCATCAGAAAGGCACCTGTAGGGAACCTCAAGTTTATGCCATTGTAAGGGCACCTATATGGCACCACGTCACATTTTCTCCACTGGAGGGGCATCCATTAGGAAACTTCCCCACATTCTCACGCATGTAGGGACACCCTTTACAGCACTGCATCACATTTTATCTACTGGAGGGGCACTTCTCCATTAGAGGAGCACCTAATTGAGCACTTCATAATGTTTTCTCACCTGTAGGAGTACCCTATACAGCACTGCATCCCATTTTCTCTACTGGAAAGGGCACCCTTTGGGAGACTCATGTAGGGGTGGCATAGAGGGAACTTCATAACGGCACCCTTCTCCATTGGAAGGGCACCCATAGGGAACGTCAAGTTTAGACCATTGTAAGGGCACCTTATAGGGCACTGCATCACGTTTTCTGCACTAGAAGGGCACTCATTAAGACACGTTATCAAATTTTCTTGCTCTAGAGGGCACATCATCACAATTTATTGCATGAATGGGCACTCAATCATTTTTTTCCCCACGTGAAGGGCAGCCAATAGGGCACTTCCTCTCGTTTTCACCACTCTAGAGGGCACTTTAGCTACGCTTTTTCAACCATGGGGGCACCAGGGGGGGCAGTCGCCAACCAGAAGGTTGAAGTCAGTGTACCGGCAGCGTTTAGTTCCTTTAGTTCCCAAAATTCTGGAAGTCCATCCCACAGAATGTCTCTGTTGGAGATTTAAAATCACAGCTTCAGACATACTGTTTTAAGAAGCCCTTTTTCTTTTCTGTTGGTTCTCTTTAATCCTAGTTTTATTGTGTTTATCCTAAATTCCAAAAACTTATTTATAAAAACTTACTCATATAGTTATTGTCTGTTAACTTGTACATATGTATATATATATATATATATATATATATATATATATGTTTATTTTATTTTATTTTATTTATTTATTTATTTATTATTATTTTTTTCAATTTTATTTCGGTACATCACTTTGCATTACAGACACAGAGAATGGTCAGTGTAAAATGAACTCCAAGTACTTTTAACTCTAATAGATTACCTTTAGCTCTAATAGAGTACTTTTAACTCTAACAGAGTATGTTTATCTGTAATAGAGTATTTTTTAACTCTAACAGATTACCTTTAGCTCTAATAGAGTACTTTTAACTCTAATAGAGTACTTTTATCTCTAATCGAGTATGTTTATCTGTAATAGAGTATTTTTTAACTCTAACAGATTACCTTTAGCTCTATTAGAGTACTTTTAACTCTAATAGAGTACTTTTATCTCTAATCGAGTATGTTTATCTCTAATAGGGTACTGTACATGCATCCATATTGGACTCATATAAACTGTTAGAGTTGATTTAGGGCTAAGAGTTGTGCTGCGGTTGTAAGAAATGTGCTTTATAAACAGGTCTTATTAGTGGGATTGTTTC
Source organism: Anguilla pacifica (assembly GCA_039654925.1). Classification (NCBI taxonomy): domain Eukaryota; kingdom Metazoa; phylum Chordata; class Actinopteri; order Anguilliformes; family Anguillidae; genus Anguilla; species Anguilla pacifica. The sequence continues at coordinate 10,679,114 of CM077299.1, forward strand.
GGCAAGCCCACCCTTGATATCTTTCATTATTATTATTATTATTATTCTTCCTCTTGCTGCTCTTCTTATTGTGAAATGATATTGGATATTCCTGAGCATTCTCGCGCCGTGTTCTTCACGTTGTTGGGTGGAGTGCTGGCCGATGGCGGTTTATTTTTCAAGCGCCGGGGCAGCGGCGACTCCGAGATGAGGAAAGTCTCGGGGTAGCGGAGCGCTGAGCCGTTACCCGTCCCCATCCCGTGAAAGGCGTGGTCTGCCGCCCGAGGGGATTATCTAATATGATTGTGCTTTCAGATTGTGCCAGCCCCCCCCCCCCCCCCCCCCCCCTCCTCGCTGTTCTCTTTTCCTCCGGCCCTCACGGCCTAATGGCCCGGAGACACATGGCGGATCGCGCACGTGGCCGCTGCTGCGGCGATACGGGGAATTAATGCACCACCGTTACGTCCGGCAGAACTGCATCACGACGGAAAGTCCTGACTCCATTTTGAAAAAACGAAGCGTCCTCAAACTCCTCTGCGCTTGCGATTTCTGAAGTCTGAATTTTAAGCTCAATATCCACTACCCGATGTTCGTGTGAGGTGGCATGGAAATAAATGTTATGGCAAGTTAATTAGTGGTACGGGCTATGCTTGAATTCTCCTAATCAGGATGGATGCAGTGGATGAAGTAGCATGACTTCTAATCTATAAAATGGGAGGAAATGTATTTAACAGTGTCAAAAACAAGTTGAAATGGCGGTGACACCATGTCTGCAATTGATTTGAAATGTCCACCGTCAGCCGTGAATAAATCGTGGATATTGTATGGTCTATGGTGTAGACAGCGTAAACAAACGCGGTTTGTGTATCTTCGTGGTTTCAAATAGAAGACACTTCCTTCTGCCATTTTAGGACCATTTCTGTTCTTCGCCAGATCTCCGCGAGTGGGAAATGGGATGATCATGATTTCGCTCAATGTGCTAGGGCGAGTGGGGCCATGTACATTTAAACAAATAAAACAATTACATTTCTAAATTTCTTTTGCCTTTGCAATAAAAAGACATTCTTTAATGTGGTCGTTTGCCCTTTTAATTTTAAAGAGGGTATCAGTTTAGGCACCGGTACCTTTAAAAAAAAATATCGTTTTAGCATCTGTTTCTGTAAAAATGTAAACTGTACCCATCCCTAGTACAGACAGTGAAAAAGGCCCGTCTGTAGCCTACCCTCAGTACTGAATTCCGCATGCTGTAGAGCCGGCTTTGGGGACTGACGGGAAGTGATAAACTGAAAGCGTTTGCCAGGATAGTCACCGGCCAGCGGTTCCTCAGGGGCGGCCTGGGCGCTACGCTAGCGCGCTTAAGCCTGCGCTAAGCCCTCGCTCCCCGCGCCGCCGCTCCTGAGGGACGCGCCGCTCCGTCCGAAACGGATGTTTGTGTCTCAGGTTTTATAGATTTAGTCATCACCGCGGCCTCGCTTCCTCCTGACGGAGCGGAGGGGCGCCATTTCAGAGCGCTCCGTCTGTCCGCCGCCCCGTCGGGAGCGGAGCCCGATAGCGAGCACGTTAGCCGCGGCCCCCCGCGCTTGTTTGTATGACCGAGCGAGAGCCGGCCGTGAGCCTGTGGGCCCCTAACATGTGACTGACTGGTCTTGTTGAGGCAACGGGGAGGCCAGGGGCGGGGCTAGTGCCAAAGCTGTCACATTTTGCGACCTTTGATGGAATTTGTCAAGTCTGAAAACTCTGGCCTGCTTCCAAGTGTCCTTGGCAAATTCCCAACCTGGCTTTCACAGCCTTACACCTAATCAACCCCCAGTTTAATTGGCAAAAAAATAAATAAATTCTCTACCTCAGCTGAAGTGTGGTGAGAGTTCCGAGGCAAAATGGCGGCCATGCATCACCCAAGTGGGTGCTACACATTGGTGGTGATTGAGGTGAGTATACCCCTCATCATTGCAAAAAAAGAGCACTTTGAGTTTTGAGAAAAATGCTGAATAAATGTAAGGAATTATTATTATTTAATAATATAATTCACTCTAATTTACTTGTTTTGGACCAAAAATCAACATTTTATGGCAGTATAATGCAGTTATTGATTTATTAAGCTTAAATACACATCATTTAATCACATCAGGTGTTACTAAGAACATAGAACTGTCTGATGTGCCAAATAATTGAACTTTTTTAGAACATACTTTTTCAGTGAAACTGGATTTTTGAAAAGACCCTCCTCCTTATGAAGTATACAATGGAAACAGAGTGTTGCATGTGAATCCAAAATAAACTCAAGTTTGTTCACTCTTGTAATGGATGAGCTATAGGCAGGAGGCTGTGAAGTCACTGCCAGTGAAAGCTTTTCTTTCACAGACCAGCCTAAGCTGTCCCTCTGTGGTTTCACAGATAGAGGATTTACAAGACGGCATACCAAATTTGGTTTATTGAGCCAATGCACTGCGGCCCAGCTATAGTTGATATGATAGATTGACAACTTCCCCATCCATTGTGCTCTGTCAGACAGAGTAGCTATCATGTACACTGAGATGGGAAATCCAGCTTTGGAAAGTAAAAGTCCTCTCCAGTATTTTGTTCCAGTCACCTGGATTTGCTAATTAGCACAGTTCTTCAGCCAGGAGGTAAAGCTAATTAGTGAAATCAGCTGGCTGAGTTCATGGGTGGAAGAAACACACGGCACACACGACCCCTGGACTCTCCAACTCTGCTTATACGTAGTGGCAGGCCATGGTGAGGCCATGTGAATGGAGTGAAGTGAACACTCTAATTCTGTTCCAGTATACCTCCATCATTTTAAAAGGCATGCCCAGTCTCTGTTTAAAAATTCAACAAATCTATTATATCTTCAGGTCCCCTTTAATTAGGCCATTTTAAAGATTCCTTACAGATTTAGACTACCCTTTCAGTGTATCTGCAGACAACATATATTTACAGTTTCTGAAGTTTTGTGTAATTTATTTGAGTAATCTGCATTACCGGAGAGGGAGAACCTGATTAATGCAATGTTCCGCCTACCTGGCGACTCGCATTCGCATTTTCTATAAAACCTGAGTCATCTGTTTTGACCGATCGCAAACCGATCGTTGTCGCGGACGATGGCTCCAGAAAACCCCTGAACTCAGACGCTTCAGCAGCTTAAATGGATGTCAGAATAGATCACTTCAAGCTGTGATTGGAAGCTGTGAAGCACAAAGGCTGGCCTTAGAAAGTACTTTCTTCAAATGACGCATTTGAAGTCTCAGCTTCTAATCAAATGAAGAGCTGGGATTGATATCTTTGCCTTGCCAAAACCAATAAAGGTATTTCTAAACTGACCACGTATAAACAGAACCTGCCTATAGTATATTCAGAACAACATAGCGGGGGGGGGGGGGGGGGGGGGGGGTGTTTGGGCGGTCAACCCCATTACGGGTAATGAGCTGTATTTATTCTCAAAAAATGGAAAATTGGAAAACTATTCTTTCATATGAATACAGTTGCTCAGAGAAAACTGATATATGTTTGACCCAAAACGATATTTCTCAGTTATGCACACGCCATAGAATTATTCCAATTAAAATCCAACATAAATAAATCAATCTGCTTTAGCACGATACTTCATCTCAGTCTCAGGGAACTGTATCATGGTCTCCCATGGTTTCCCTTCTCATGTAAAACCTGTGCCGCTCATCGCTGTAGGGAGAGGCAAAGAACACTCGAGAGGGTTGTTGACCTTCACAATTCAAGCGATGGTTACAAACAAACAACCGGCTGAATACACCACTTTCCACTTGTAGGTCTGTATCGAAGAAGTAAAAAAAATGGAGCAGCGGTAAATCTGCCTAGCAGCTGGTTGAGATGCAAGTGGCTGCTGGCTGAGATGTAAGTGGCAGTTAGGTGAGTTTTGAAGGTCCACAAAACTTGCTTGTATCCTGGGGTCGCAGAGATTCCAGGTCTGCCATCAGGCAAATTTATGCCAGTAGGCTTTTTGGAAGGGTTGCAAGTGTCTGGAGTTGGCGTTGGAACTCAAGTCAGCTGTGGGTTTGGCTTAGGGAGACGGATGCTTATGTTGGAAAGACCATCAATACCTACAGTCAAATACGGTAGTGGGTCTTTTAATGTTATGGGGTTATTTTGAATCTACTGGTCCTGGAGCTCTTAGGCCCAATGGAATCATGAACTGCAGTCAGCACCAAAAACATTTTGGCCAAAAACATGGTCCCCTCTGCCAAGAAACTCAAACTTAGCCACAAAATAGACCTTTCTTTCAGCAAAACAATGGTCCATTTATTCTTTCAAATCAATCAAGAAATGGTTAATGGCCTGCAAAGTAATTTGCTTAGCAGTGGCCATCTCAGTTTGCTGACTTGAACCCAATGAACTCTCTGTGGTTTGAACTGAAGAGGGGAATCTACAAGTGAAAACTGAAGGATCTGGAAAGATTCTGTCTGGAGGACGGGCCAACGATCCCCCCAATATATTCATTAATCTCCAGTGTTGGGGACTAACTACATGTAGTAGTTACTAATTGGATATTTTTATACTATGTATCCTTATGAATAAGCAAACATTTCCCAGAGTAATTAAATTCCAGGAACTGCCTCATCTGTACATATATCAGTGGTGACATTATCGCAGTGTATCAATATTGCGTTCATACAGCACGAGCATAACTATGTCCCTGCCACCTCCCTCCCTCCCTCCCTCTTTCAGTTGAGCTTGAAAGGTAATCCCACAGTCAGTGGCTGTCACCGCAGAAACGTAGCCTAACGACTTCTCAGCAGGCTCCTCTCTCTTTAATGAGCTTCCTCTCCTGTTGTAGGTTCTTCAGATGACAATCTAATTAGTTTTTTTTTTTGTGTAGTATTTTGACCTTCATTTCTTATGGAAAAGAATATGGGAGATCTCACCAATCAAATGAGAGACAGGTGAAGATGAAATCTGGGTGTTGGCCATTGGCTGAGAGGACGCCGTGGCTACCGACCTGCTCGTTTTTGCTGTTGACCTCTCTCGACGTCATTTCCCTCTGTCAGTCGCTACGGTATTTCTAAGACGTGGCTGGCTAATGTTCTTCCTCTTTTATCACCTTGAGATTTCCTTCGTGTTTTATCTTTGATCTTACTGTATTATCATTCCCAATATTTAGGTTAAAGAGTGGCACATAACTGTACACTGCCTAGTTCTTGCAAAACATATTTATTTAAATCAGGGGTCTCTCAAACTCCAGTCCCGGAGGGCCACAGTTTCTGCTGGTTTCTGTGATTTCTTTTGAATCAGCGGCTAATTTGGGCCTTGGAAAAAGGGGTCGTGCAGACTCTTTAGCCAGTCACTGGCTTACATTAAGCCTCGTAAGTGCTGGAACACAGCACAAAAACCAACAGACACAACGGCCCTCCGGGATTTGAGTCCGAGATGGCTTATTGACATCGACCTGTTACACAATATGGACGCAGCCACGCTCAAAGACACCAGTCAGCACGTGAATGGCGACAGGCTACATTACGCGACATCGGCCATTGAGAAGCAGCGAGTGCGACTTGTTCCCAAGACTGGGGACTCCGGTCATTAGCTCGGCAGGCTAGTCATATTTCATTTTGTATGGAGCGCCCGGCTGGGAGCCTCCCAAGGTCATGTTTGAGGGTCAAGCCTCATTGATAGCCTGCTGTCCTCAAAGGGGCCTCGGTAAGCGAGCGGGCTAACTGGGGCCGTGGCTAAAACCCTGCGCCAGGCACGCCCCAATTACATGGAAATACCACTGACCTGTAGCATATGATAACACTGATATCTCTCTCATGGTCTCATTGGAAGTATGACCAGTCAAGAGCAGATGTTTCAGCTGCCCTTGCCTGGGGGCAGTTACCCTATGTGTGTGTCATGGTGACATCTCCATGCTGTAACAGAGGCCATTATACTTTTGTGATCATACTTTTGATCCTTCTTTTTGGTGGCAGGGTGGTCTAGTGGTAGAGTGTTTGACTGGCAACTGTAGAGTTGCTGGTTCAAGCCCCTGTGGGCGCACAGATATATTGCATCTTGGATCTGGAGCAATTAAGTTGGGGGCCCTACCTGAAAAGAAAGATCTCTGCCCAACAAAATGCTCCAGGGCCTTTCCCCCTGTTCGCTCTCTATCCTCATTTGCAACTGTTCTCTCTAGCCTTTTTCACCTTGAAAAAAGAGAAGCATGTTCTCAATGGACCTTGCCCGGGCTAAATAAAAGATTAAGAAAAAAAAGCATCCAGTCCAGTCTCAAATAACAGAATTCCCGCTCGTGTACCTCTGCCGTGCACTCCACCATCTTTCCAGTAAAAGAACGTAATTGGGCCCTCTTATGAGATTACTGTGGTTTGACCAAAAGCATTAACCTGGGGAGGGGGGTTTTCACTGAATCCCTAAAGCTGCGGAGGCTTACAAGCCGTTTTTTTCCAGGAATAACGTCCTTTATTACAGGCTACGGCTCCCGGCGTGGTGATAACAAAGCCCCCAACCCCGAAGGTCCGCGGCCGGCGCCTCTCCCCAGCACGACTCAGCGGGCCGGCTCTCCTTCAAGCCCGATTGGTGTTTCCCTGCACGCAAGCCAATAAATACGAGGCTGAATCCGGTCGTTAAATGGGCTTGCAGAGCCTACTGGGATAGCGAAGGGCCACTTCTGAAGCAAACCGCGACGGACCCGCAATGTTCCGGAATGAAAAACCGCGTGGGCGTCTAAATCGGGCGGTGGCGAGCCACGGGGCGGCTGGTCCAGGGAAACCGCTTCCGTTTTCGGATGCCCCCCCGCCCCCCCCCTCCGTGATTAGCTGCCAGGTGGTGCCAGTTCCCTCCAAATCACACCGCCCCCCCCCCCCCCCCCCGCCCACAAACAGCAGAAACTCCCACCGATGTTCGCAGACACGGCAGATAATAAATCGACGTATCGCACAGAGCAAGAGCGGTAGCAAGGTGCCGCTCAGACCTCTGGGTAATATTCTGCACTTAAACCCTTCTTCCTGTAGCTGTGAGTCTAAAGCGTTAAATCATAAATAGCCCTTATACACAAGTCTACTCAAATGTCCGCTGTGGGGTGAATTCGAATGAGGACTTGCACTGTTCAGTAACAAAGACATTATCAGTGCTATGCAAATGTTTAGATATTGTTTCTCTACGCCTTCATCTACAAACACCCTTGGACTAGGCCTAAGCCTTTAAATATTGTTTTGTATCCATACATTCCCTGAATGGTTAGATTAATCCGTGAAATAAATTATTACTATAAAACAGGCTATAGATGGCGTGGCACTGTGAGCCAACTAATGTAATTAGGTATAGCCCATGGAGTCCACCTGTTGTAGATGTCATAATTTACACAAATGTAAATATTTCCAAAACAATGAACCATGATTATGCTTGTTTTGCGGATGTAAATACATTTTGAATTACTGTTGGCTTGGTAATGTGTTAGCACCCCTAAACAACGAATTAAAAACGTCCTTATTGATTTATGTTGTTTTTGTGTTTCAGACATCTCGAATATAGACTAGGGATTAGATTTTCTAAAAGAATGTGACGGTGAAATTTGTGTGCCTTACCATTTTCCAGGAAGCGAAACGGGCATTTGTGTGTGTGTGTGTGAGAGAGAGAGAGAGGGGGGGAGAGAGGGAAAGGGGGGGACGCGCTGCCCACCGCCCCCCACGACGGCGCTCGCTCAGTCACGGAGCTCCAGTAATTCACATTCGGAACTGAGCGCGATTCCGAGTGGCCCAGGGGTGCACAGTGTGGGATGCGACCGGGTAGGAGATGAGGAGCGGAGGAGAATTTCCCTGGACAGACCCGTCCAAGCGCGCGCTTGTGACACCTGGTGGTGCTGCTGCCGCCGACCGTGTCCTCTCACATCTCGCTAAGCGCCACGGCGGTGCTCACCCATTCTCTTCTACACTTTCAAAACAGATGTGTTAAAAAAACAACACATAACGCGTCATTTTTTAAACACACCTCCATGTCTAGCTGCGGACAACACATTTTGTGCTACTTTCAACACACCCCGTGCTAAAAAGTTTCCCTTGGTAACACGCAACTTGTATGTTTTGTAACACAAAATAAAAACTTTGACTCAAAATGTGTTGAAAGTGACATAAAAGTAACAACAAAAAGTGTGCTGTATAGTAGCGCTTCCTTTTCGAGAGTGTACGCTCCCAACACCCACGATGAGCCAGTATTCGTCTGTGTTCTGATTTTCTGTCTATTTTAATCACTCGCCTTAAATAAACTGAGATACAAGGGAGGGTCCGGCGACAGATATAGAAGTAGGCTAACTGGCGGCGAGATTACAGCGCCACTTCAACCCTTATCGATTAGATTTCTTTCCCCAATGATGCTGGAAATGTGGAAGTTGCGCTAGGCTATTGTTTCGGCTCCTCGCGCAGAACCGACAACAGCCTACTCACCTGATTATCTCCAGAACTTTTGAAAATGGGACAACTTAAAAAGCTCTTAGTAGGAGTCAACATTTTTATTCCATCGAGAAAATGTATGTCTGGAAGCATCAAATATATCCAATCATTGTGATTGGTCCCACCCCCTCTACATATGACCTTAGCATGACAATGCAACACATTTGTTTCCCTTCAGGTCAGATCCATTATATTTGTGTGATATTGTGAACAGCTGTTATTTATAGATGCGTATAGTACCATCTAGTTCGGTAGGAAGCAATGATAATAATAATAATAGGCCTATTTGTACTGCGGTGTTAGCGAACCATGGCAGAGAATACGTGCCATTGAGCATCAGGCAGTAGAGGGAAAATTGGTTCAGACTTCTCAGTGTTTTCATTGAATTATTCTCATCCTTCATCCCAGACTCCTGTTATTACCGGATATGACGTCACCATCTGGATGGCTGGCCTTTTTCTGAGGACGAGGATTCGCAAAGGGTATTCAGGTAGTTTGCCCCCCCCCTCCATATGTTAACGTTGTAATTCGCATACTATTATAATATTGTTGAAATTTCGCTCATATACTTTTCATTTTTGTGGCATTCATCAAAACAGTGACATCTAAATTTCTGTTTGCGCACTATTTAAGCGATCTGTAGGTTCTGACAGTTATCCAGCATTGGGACGTTGTGACGTGAATCACATGACCTAGCGGCACGCTACTGGTTGACGCGCAACACCAAGCATGACTTTCGCGTGAGATTCTTTTACTTTTTGTCTTTCGAGCACAGAGCCCCTGACCTTCTGCCATTCAAACAGTCCCAATAGAGACGGGGGGGGGGGGGGGGGGGGGGGGGGGGGCGTTTATGTCATCAGAGGTAACAGTACTCTATTAGAATTGACACCAGACAGTTTACTGTTACACATTTTTCAGTGCATATTGCATATTTCATAAAAAATAATTTTGACCTCAACTAACCTTGATCAAGTTTTGTTTTCTGAAAAGATTAAATATAAGGTCACCACGCTGCCATATCAAGGTTTCAATTTCCCTGTTCAATTCAGGCCTTTATGCGAAAGTGTCCCCCCCTCCCTCAAGATTCCTCCGAGAGACGCGGGCGCGAGGGCCTGCGTCTGAGAGAGAAGTGCTCTGACAGGGTGAAAGCTCAGAAAACTGGATCTCATAAACTCTCCTCTGAGATTAAAGCACCGCGAGACTCCATACAGGCACTCCGAGCCAAGATAGGAAGCGAACGATTCTGGCAAATTACCCCTGTGGGCTCACTAACTCGGCAGTAATTTCTACACTATAAGAAGGCATTAATGCCGCGTGTAGGATGTGTTTTCCTTACTACAGACTAATGCAAGTCGCGCGGAAGAGCGTGCATCAAGAAATGCATTTAAATGCATAAGTGACAAATTGCAAGGGATCAGTCTTATAATTTGCATTTTCTTTTTCGTTGCCAAAGGGCCGTGGAAGCTACATCGTTGTAGGAGCTTTGGAAAGTAAATGTATTTTTTATTTAAAAGTGCGCTTGCTGATGTATAAATTACGCCGGAAACATTTGAAACTGACAGGTCCTGCAAATTACAATCTAACCAGGACTGTAGGACAATTATTATGCATACATTCCCGACCAACAGTTGAGAAGCGGCAAAACTTCATTTATCATAAAGAACAGTTCATGTTAGCCGACAAATTTTCTTAAGTTATTCATGTGTAACTTCTATATGAACCTACCGCAAAGGAACTATTCATCCGAGAAAGAGAAAGAAAAGAAAGCCGCGAATTAATTAGACGTTCAGATAAACGTTCTGTATGCATTATTAATTAGGACCTTTGCTTCTGCTTCTCTCGTGAACTCGGGCGATTCAAGACTGTGCAAACAGCGGGCAGGCTTCGGCGGAGCGCCGAAACCCTTGAATATCAAACGCTCTCCGCTAACAACAGCCATTGGTAGGAATGTCTGGGTTTTGTTTAAAGTCTGTTAGCTCAGTCCATTCAGCTCGGTCCTTGCCTGGATGTCTTGGAGACAGCCGCGTTACCCGTCGCTTCGCTATTTCTCCGGACCCTGTGAATTGCACTCTGCTAAGTACACAGTACTGAATCTCCGATCATTACGCGCTTTCCAGCAAATCAGTACAATTCGCCTGCAGTAAGGGAGCTTCGGATTTTCTTTCTGCTCATTCCGGGATGGCTTCTCGTGTGTAGCCAAGACCGTTTTTTTCTTCTGCAAAGTGAAATACCTTAGAGAAATTGACAAGTTTAGTCAATTTCTGGAGTTGGGGGAGGGCTTTCCCCCCTTTTCGTTCTCTTTTTCTGTCTTCTTGTTCTTTTGGTACTGGCTGTTTGACGAATTGGTGCCACACAATGCCAAGAATGGGAATGCACCTACACACACTGCTGTTGCAGTGTGTTTTCACTAGTTTTTTGTGTAATGCGTCTGCTTTTACTGAGGAACCCGCAGATAAAACGGGGAAGTCGGATGGATATTGCAGTAGGATTTTAAGGGCTCAGGGCACGCGGAGAGAAGGTTATAACGAGTTTCGTCTGAGGGTAGAGGGAGATCCAGAATACTATCAACCTGGGAGCACCTACAGAGGTACGTAATTTTTGCATTATTTCCGTGTGTTTATTTGGAATTGCATTGTTCCAGATTCCGTCCATCTGAAACTTTTACCATGTGCTTTTATGTTAGTAGGTTATTGTGTTTGCACAGAGTGTGTTCAGGGCTAATGTCAGGTGTCAACGGCGAGAATCTTGCTGAGTAGACTAACTAAGTACAGCTCGTATTAATGGTTCAGCTGCTCGTATTTTAATATAGCACTAATAGTCATCTAATAAGCGACACAATCTTCTAGAATGAATCAGTTGAGTTGGAGCTCATGTAACGCAATATTGGTTGTAAGTGTAAATTAAACGCACTGATAAAGAAAGTCAAACTTACATGATGAATATTCGGTTAAGTAATATAGATTTGCGCACGCTGTTCCTAAGAACCGGGAGCAATTTCCGTTTCCTCATAAAATGTATGGTTTTATAACTTAAATAAATAACGATGTTTCGACGCAAGTGAAACATTCTCCAAGGCGTTAAATCGAGTATTGTACAGCATTAAACTGAAAATGTCTGAAAGAATCTCAAATCTAAATGCCAGATGTCACAAGCGATTACGGATCAGGGACATATTTAACGGTTATGTACTGTTATGTAAGATCGTATAGCCAACGTTGTTACTGTATATATAGAACCGTTAAACAGAACGAAGCCTGCTGGCGTAGGTATAAGGTTGGATTAATTGCATTGTTGTGGTTGCTGCGCACGACCATTGTGGAAGGAAACGGTTAATTATTGTTACGTAGCTGACACCGTGGAAAAGCAACCCTGAGTGAACTAAATTTTTTCTTTGGTTACAACTCGTGTCGCTTAGTTTAAAAAAAATCTTTTTCTTGTATTTTTGTCTGGAAAAATACAAACATAACACGTAAAGCATTGTCCTATAAATATTTTCAAAGCTTGTTGTTTATTTATTTGTATGTTGACATTATACTGCCCTCTTTACTGAAGATTTCAGTGTGCCTTTTGATGCTATATTGATGAAGAGTGATATTTGCTAGTATGATCTTTACAAAACCATCATCGATGCTGAACAGTTTTGTGTTTACCTGTGCGTTGTCAGATATACGACGGTTTCATACAAATAACTACTGAAAGGGGGGGGAGGGAGGATGCATGTATAATGAACATTAATATACTTTCACAAAATCTCTCTCTCGCTGTGGAAAGCAGCTATATATTGTGCAAACACTGACCCTCTGTTACGTGTATAAAGTATAGATGACTGCAAGTGTTGCACCGTAATGCATCACGTGCTTGCAGGTGTAACTATCCATACCGGCAATCTTAAATGGGAATTAAAAAAAAACTGGATACTTATGAGGATAGTACAAGTTAAGGTAGCCTACATGCTGAAGGAACGCTATATCAGTGCGCTTCTCCGAATCTGAACTGGTAATAATCTGCCGACTTTTCGGATCAAGTCCTTATCTATCTTCACAATTTTCGCTGCACAGCTGGCGATGTACTGTCCTGGTGACCGAGTTAAGCTTGTAACTCAGAGGTTGCAAGTCCAAATCCCAGGTGAGGCACTGTGTTCTATCCTTAAGTAAGGTTCTTAACCTGAATTGCTTAAATAAGTATCCAGCTATAGAAATGGATAAATATGTTTTTTTTTTTAGGAAATGTCATTTGTCTAAGATGCTGTCGTTAGGCCTGTGTACCGAGCTAATAACTGTAAAGAATGCTTGGTTAAATGAGGTCATTTAGGCCTTTCCCTGGCCGTGGCATATTTCTCAGTGAGTACAGTCTGTGCTGAGGTATGCCGGGGCTGTCCGCGTAGGCCTCCGACAAACACGACAGCTCTTCGCCGGCCCACGCGCTTGCTCGTGACAGAGGGAGCGCACCCCGCGCTCAGCTGTCACGTGCAACACGCTCGCGGGTTAGCGTCGCTCGCCTCCGGCCCGTACTTAGCCTTCTCTGTTTCCCTTCCCCGCGAAAGCACCTGGAGAGTCGGCCAGTTTTTTTTTTGGTTGCCATGTCGTCGTCCTGTACTCCACTGACTCTGTCCATTTCCTGTTTTTAGTGACTTTGTACGCATCCAGCCCTTCTTATTTCAGAGGTTTCACGCTCATCGCTCTGAAGGAGGGAAAGGACGGCGACAAAGACGAGGATTACGCCGGCAATTTTCAGGTAAGGGCGGGAGAGGGGCCTCCTTAAATGTCAGCCGAAAGTGGGTTGCGTGGAAAGAAAAAAAAAAAAAAAAAAGACTGTTTGGTGAGCGGCTGGTGCCTGTTTTCTGCCACGCGCGGTGACGGCGGTCCAGAAATAGAGCTCACGTGCGGAACAAATGTTAGGAGAAATGTGCCGGCTGGACAGAAAGAGTGATTCACATTCATCTAGCGAGAAGCAGCAAGATTAACGATAAGTTCAGCAGCAGCCTGCACTTTTTATGCTAATGACGCAAACGTGTCAGTATTTTTTTTAAGGTGTCAGCATCGCTGTCGTGTATGACTGGGTGTGGAGGTGGTGGGTGGGCTGCAGATACCCTGGTTTATGATGAAGGCAGAACCACAAAGCTGCATGGAGGTCCTAATGCCGGTAGGAGCCCCTGGGGGGCCCCAGATGTTCCGTGGCACTATGACACCCTGGAAAAAAAACAGACGCTGAACGGCCACTCTGCCAATCACACGTAAAGGGGAGGGGAAAGAGTCTCTTTAAAGACTCGCTGTTCAGTATGAACTGGTCTGGGTGTGTTAAGCTGGCAGTATACTCTGTACGAAGAAAGAACTTCAGGATTGAGAACCACCGGCGAGCATGTCCACGAACACCGCCGTCGGTATACTCAGTGAGAACACCGCGCCGTTTAAAGTCACTCCACGCCGCTGGGGCGTGAATAATTACGAGGCAGCTATTAACCGGGGCTGGAATCTCACCCAGACTCGCGGCTACGCCATGGATGTATAAAGAGAAGGGCTACGCGAGATCACAACACAAAACAAAAAGTTTAAAGTGGCTTTAGTTTATCTAGCTATGCAAAAGAAGAAAAAAAGGCAAAGAAGATGGTACGTTCGCCCTCTAAATCAGAGTAGGACGGAGAATGGACAGTTTTGTCTGTACATTCGGCAAATACGAGTTTAGACTACGGGGTCCACTTTCTCTTATTTCCGAATGTGCGCTAGGCGTTTTGATGACTTGCTGAAACGGGTAGCACCATTCATCACACATGCAGGAACTCACAGAATTCCCATCTCTACAAAAGAGAGATTGGCGTTGACTCTCCGTACATTAGCATGTGAATTCAGCCCTCTGAACTCTCAGCCGTGATGTAACCAACTATGTGATATTTGGACCAATAGCTGAGAGGGGGAGGTCGGAGAACAAGAAAGAACTTTTCGAAAAGTTCTCCCTGGAGGCCGTCGCACACTGCAACCTACGAACACACAACACCGCGTCTTTTTGTTCGTCACTTGTTCTGATTGCTTCGTTTTGCTCAAAAAGTTCTGCTTCGTGCGAAGTATACTGCCTACTTTAGTCTCTTTAAAGACTTGCGGTTCAGTATGAACTGTCCGGGGTGTTAGTCCTTGCTGAACGTGCTGCTCCCCGTTTTCTCCCAGTTGTCCCGGAAGAGCAATAGCCCAGATTCAGTCAAGTGTTTTCACTTTGAAATCCAGCTTGTGATTAAACACAAGTGTTTTTATCCTCACCGGCAACGGTGCTGCGCCGAAGCGCGTCAGACAAAGAAACAAAAGGACGAAGGTTCAAATGATTTTTTTTTTTTATGGTCCGAGAGAAGGGCGGACGTTGATTGAATCCCGGTGTCGCACGGCGGCCGTCGCCGACCCTCCCTCCTCTCATGCCCGCGCGGAGCCGTGTCGAACGATTCCAACGCTCGAGAGCGCCGTCGCAGGTTTCCCTTCGCCGCAGAGGGACTCGTCCTCAGACGGAGAGCCGCCCCGAGAACCCCCCCGCCTTTCTGTTTTCTCAGAAGGAGACAATGGCGGGAGGTCAGGAGAGGCGGGGCCTTTTTCGGGGCAGAGGAGCGCCCTCCGTCCTCGGGCTCTCGGCCGGGCCGGGGTCAGCTCATTGTGTCTCTCGAGCCATTCTTTTCAAAGTCGAGACGAGAAACAAAGAAAGGGGAAAAACCTCTTTCGGCGCTAAACGGCGTTTCCGAGGCGAATCCCCCGGCCCGCGAGGCGGGGAGTTAACCCCTCGCGTCGGGACGGCGAAGCGCGAACGGACGTCCGCTGCCCTCGCTCGCGCGGATCCCCTCGCCGGCGGGCTTTCCCGCCACGCCCCTGGCGTCTCCCGTTCCAGGCTCGGACTTCCAAACCCGGGAATCTGCGGGCCTTCGATAGTCACCCCCGTCCGGATAGTAGCGGAAATCGACGCCCGTTCTTCCTCATGGAATCGTTTCCGTCAGGCCCCCCTCTTCCTGAAACTCCCCGGGGAGGTAAACCCCCCCCCCCCCCCCCCCACTGTCAATCCCAGAGTATGGAACAAGAGTTTCGGAAAGTTATTTCAGCAACTCACGGCGTCTACAAGGAGGTGAGACCTGCAGTCGTCCAGACAAAACAAACAGTCCCACTTATGGAGAAAGGCACAAAAAGAGAGAAGAGAGATTCACACTTCTCTGTTGACCGGGAAAAGAAACTTGAAGGGTGCAATTATGAGGAATTCCGGCAGGAGACCACCCGAAACCGGGCAGTTTCTTTTTCTTCACGGGAAATTAGTTTCAAATATCGCTCCCCTCTGGGAGGGTGGGGGGGGGGGGGGAGGGTGGGGGGGGGGGTCACAGGGTTCAGACGTGCGATATGTTCGGCTGGCCCAGGTCCGCGCGAGGAGCCCCATTGAGATTGAGGAGTGGATGGGTGGCAAAATACTCATTATGACATGTTTAGGATCGCGCAGTTCGCGGCCAGACCTCGCCGCGGTGGCAGATTGGGTAATTACTGTGAGTAACGGCTTCCCCTCCGCGTCCTCGGCTGCGCCGGGACCGGGAGAGCAGCGGGGGGGGGGGCAGAGGTCAAGTTCCCCGGGGGGGGGGGGGGGTGGAGAAAGGCGAGGCCGACGCCCCCTCAGAAAGGCGCAGTTAGCGCGCCCTCTGTCGCCCGTCTCTGACTCTTAGCGGTCGGCCCCCGTGTTCCGGTGGCAAGCGGCCGCGTCGGCGCGCACCTAATTAGCCTTAGCCCCCCGGAGCTCGCCTCTTTCGCGCTGCGGAGTTCCACCTCGCCAATCCCCAAAAGAAGCGAAAAGCTTCACTGGAGCTTAAATTTTGGCCTAAGAAGTGCGCTGAAAGCCTTGAGTTTTCTTGCGTCCGCGCCAAAACAATACAAAACAAAAAAAAAAAGTATAAACAGGCAGGACATTTGTTTTGGTTTCATCCAGTAAAAGTGTACTCCAAGCAGCTGAACCAATACAAAAAAAGTAGCCAGTAAACATTTATGTAACTGCAAAATAAACTTGGGCACACAATGGAGCCTGACCAGGGCAAAATTATGATGGTATTGTTCCCTTCAGCACGCTGTGTGGACATCTGTTCATTGCAAACAGTTTCTCGTTCTGGAAAGCTTAGCCAATAATATGCCCAAACAGACAATAAACAAACCTACAACCTGCTGTCTGGTGACACTGTACAATACCTAACTGCAGAGAGGCAGATGTGTATCTGGTAACGATGGGCTAAGTAAATGGCTAACGTGAGAATGGGGCCCGGGCTCATTTTCATGTTTGACATCTCTCGACAGACTGTGCCTGCGCAATAAAGTCTGTTTTCCCGCGGAGCGCAGATGGGTTTGACGCGCGAGGTTCTAACTGCGGCGAATCTGATCTGTGGGGGTCGGAAAATGACACCGCGCTTTCGGGAGTTCGCGCACAGTTGCCCCGCGTCGGCGCCGCGGTCGGACCGCCGGGTTTTTTCCAGAAGCCGCCCTCGGTCTCGCCGGCTAATTTTAGCGACCGCTGTTCGGCGCCTCTCAAGAGAGCGCCGGGCCGTCGCCGACGGCTCGCCCCCCGCGAGCCAGAACCGCCCGCGCGCCGCTGCTGATTGCCGACGGCGCGGCGTTCCCCGGCGAAGCGAGAGGCGGCGCGGAGCGGAAACCGGCTGCCGCTGGCTCTCTCCGCGTCGGGTCGCCGCGAGGGCGCGGCGCGTAGGCGTGAGCGGAGCGCGGCGCGTCGCGTTGCGCTTTCTAGCGTCCGTCTTCCCGTTCCGCTGTGAAGAACTTTAATCAGCTCGATTCCTTGTGTGTAAGGTGCTCCGTGAATAAAGCTGATTATAATTACTTATTTATTTTTCAAGAGGACAGTCTGCCTTCCTTTCATTTTTTTTTTTTTGCTTTTGTTCAGACAGATAGACAGCAGATAGGGCAAAAGATATACTGTAGAAGTACTGAAGGTACCATGGCAGGGAATAGAACCCCCCAATCATTTATGGCTTGTGGGTTGGCCCCCAATGCACCACGTGTCAACATTTATTATTATTATTATTATTATTCTTATTATTATTATTATTATTATTATTATTATTATCATTATTATTGTTAATAGGAATAGCTGCAAATGTAACAGCTGTAACTACCGTAATGCCTCAGTGTGCAGAGAAGTTCAAAATGAACGGAAAAGTTTCTCCGAAAAATAGTTTATCATTTCGGTGTAGCGCCAGCAAGGCTAGGCTACTTCAGATGAGCCCTTTAATATTTAAATCTTGTGCAAATTTGGAGGGAATATCTGATACCTTATTGTTCCCTCGCTGAAGAGGTGGAGGGCGATCGTATGTTACAGGCAGGATGATTACGAGCTGTTCGTTACTCTTCGTCCTCTCGTAACGGCTCGGGTTTGAGCGAAAGCTATTCGTTGCGGCCCGGAAGAGCTTTTCATCCAGCGTGCGGTCTTTTGTTGACCGCGGAGCTCGTCCTCGAATATTAAGGTTGCGCTTCGCGGTTGGCGTCGTTCCCATGACGCCAGCGCCCTTCGGGGGACGATAAATTAATTAAAGCCATTCCCTTCTGTTCCTCGGGTTGTTCTGTCTTTGGGGAGGTCCGCAGGGGGGGTCGAAATTTTGACGTTTTAATTGGTCAGGTTTCTCAGCGACCGCAGCGAGGTTGAAAGTGAACTTCCTCTCAGCCCCGGAGATCAGGCTCCTCGCGCGAGGAAGGTCGAGACCAGGTGGGCTGTGTTTTTTGTTCCCGCGCCTCCGCTATTTACCACCGTCATTGAGTCTCTTCCCCCGAAACCCAAGCTGTGCAACAGACAAAATTAAAAAAAAAACGTCAGCGGTGAAAAAGGGACTTTAGCTAACGTCCGAGCGAATGTTACACGTTGGGAGTGTGCAAAACAGTGTCGCACAAGTTCCTTTTTGTTGAGTCGTAAAAAAAAAAAATCTTTTAATGAACCAAATGATAGGCAGGGTGCCCTGCAGCCTGTATTGATGTCATGTGCTCACTGAGATTGGATAAATGCCCGTGTTTTCGCGATGGACATTATTCTCGAGACATCAAATATTTAAACGCATAGATACGCACTATGGCTTTGGGCCTGTGTGGGTTTATGCATATATGCAGCACTATTGATTATGTTGTGCTGCCCGGCCCTTGGAGCAAGCGTGGATTACTTGAACGGGTCTGTGGGGCCCAAAGGTCGGGGGGGGGGGGGGCGCTCAAGGGCCTCAACAAACCCCTACTGCAGAATGAGCGCTGCTTTGTTTCGGCACGGGGGGGGGGGCTCTAAATGTGCTCGTGCCTTGGGGGCCCCCCCTGATCCGCCAACGCCTTGTTTACCGCCGTACGTGTGTACATAGGATGGTGTCACGTTAAACGCCTCCCCATGCCAACACAGTATATTCTCACGATGTTGCTAGTGGCAGTGTTGTAACATTGCCTGGACGTTCCAGTAACGTCGTGAGGACGTTTTGCGTTAGCGATTACACACAGGGGTTTACGCCATCGAGGTTGTTCCAGTCCCATCGAGAAACAGCGCTACCCATCCAATCACAGTCCGTCCCCCCCCCCCCGCTTGTTAACAAGACCCCAATAAACCAATCAGTCATTCCATTAAGCAGCCAATCAACGCCTCAATCGATCAACCGGTCAACGGGTAAATTGATCAGTCGCGCGAACCGGATCACGTTTCGTTTGACGTGCCGCCCCTAACAAACAGACACCGGCGCGGAGCACTGGAACGAAGCCCGGGGTTTCCGTAGGAACGGTGTAAGTTAGCGGTTAGCGTGAGGGGAAGGGCGGTGTTGAAACGTTCGCTCCAGAGGCTGCTGCTTGGCCATAGGCGCCGGGGGACCCCGAGAGAACCTTCCTCCCTGTCGCGGCGCATAACCCTGCATTTAGCAGGCTGCTGCCGCCACAGCCGCTCGGGGCAGGGACACTCAAGTCTGGACCTCGAGGCCAGTAGTGCTGCTGGTCTTCATTCCTCCCATGTAATCAGGGACTGATGTAAACCCTTTAAGGTGTGAGATCACAAGTACGTGATTAGAATGTTCTTAACTGAACGGTTTGATGCTGACGTAACAGTCACTTCTGGCAGTTGAAAGAAGCGGAGTTCGAGAACACTGAATTAGAACTTTGAAAAACATTCCAGCGTTCCTGCTTTTCAATGGGTTCAACCTGACGCATCAGGTGAGTGTAATCTCTGGCCAATCATTGACATCATTGGACTATGATCTGTCAGGCAGAAGAGAAAACCATCAGAATGGCTGACCTTGGGGGCCAGATTTGAGCATCTCCATGACAGGGGGGGTCGGTCCCTATCTCGTCAGGAGTGCCTCCCCCCCTCAGTGGACAGGCGCTGTCAGACATATCGCCCACCCCCCCCCACCAGTCAGTGATTTCAGGTGGAGGCCGATTGCGGCCAGGGTGGGGCCGCGCCCCCAGGAGCGACGTACAGTCGGTGGAACGGCTAACGCCTGCCTTTTGCTTCGCCGGCTTTATCCAAATCCGTTTCACACCCCGCATCTCTAAAGCTGGTTTCGCTCTGCCCTGTCAGTGGGGCCCAAGGCAGCCCACGTAGGTGACATAAAAAGGGATTTTTAAGGAAACAGTTGAGACCGTGTGAAACCGTGTGAGCGCTAAATTTGGGAAGTCTGCAGCGAACAACGCGGAAGGAGCAGGCTATTTGCAATGGCCCCATGGTGGCCGAAAGCTTTTTATTTTGAAGGGAACTTTCTCTCACGCACGTCCTCGCGCAGCTGGGTCCTGCTTCTTCCCGCCAGAGGCGCTGGGGAGGAGGGGGGGGGGGGGGGGGCACCGGAACAGCCTGCTCGCGCTCAGTAAAGGCCTCCTGCAACCTCGCCGAGGGCAGTCACGTGACCTCCGCGTGCGCAAAAAGTCCAACCCACTATAAGAACACAGATTATTTTTTTAATTACGACTTTCTAGACTTTCTGAGGTAGTGGGCAAGCCACGATTAATTTTGCGGACTGGACTGTGATAGCCGTGAATTGCAGAGTAATTTATATTCACCCTGTTGGTGAGCCACTAGTGAAATACACGTTTTGTACGGCAGATGCCTGGACCAATTTTGTGTTTTGCCGTCTACGATGTCATATCCTTTAAGAAAAGCGTGACTTGGAGATCTAGACAGCAGATTTCCCATTATAATTCATTCAGTTGTGCACACTTATGGCAGGAAAATCATGTGGGTCGATACCTTTTAATGCACCTCTGATTATACCGGCTTTAAGCGCCGTTTGGCACAAATCGCTTTGCTGCCTCCCTCTTCCATACAAAAGCGATTTGTCTTGACGAGAAGCCGCATTATTCATTTAGCGCGAATGCTAATAATTTCATTCGGAATGAGCAGACGCCCCCCGGTCACGTTTCCAGGCACAAGACGGCATATATCAGGACCAGACCCTAAATATTCACCTAACTATCGTATAGAGCGCACGCGGTTGCATAAATCGGGATGTGTTTTGTGTTTGGCGAATTACATCCGCCGTTGCGCTAATTCGTTTTTAAAACGAAACCAGCCTGAAATAACCGGCCCTTCTGGTGGAGCCGCGCCTGTCATAACGCAGGAAAAAAGGACAGGATGGAAAATAGCGGTTATTGTATTACCCGTGCGATCTCCTTGGAGCTCCCCACGCGCGCAGATGTTACGTATCAACAAGAAAATAAAGAGTGGATTTCAGACCTGTCATGACTGAGAGAAAAAAAAAACGAGACGGGAACGCCGTTGTATCCGTTTAATGCTTTGGCAGAGCACTAATTCCCACGGATCCTTGCTTGTTCGGTGGGTTTTTCTTGTTTTCATTCTTCTCCAGCAGCTAAGATAGCCCCCCTCCCCTGGCCCAGCCACCACAGCAGGTAGCTCAGCATGGAGAAGCATCTGAACATACGGGCGGGGGGGGGGGGGGGGGGGGGGGTGGTTGACGGGAGATCTCCAAACGGCACTATAAACCTCTTTCTGTGAAAATACCTAGCCAAGGGTAAAATGCAGTATTGATTCTGCCGTGCTATATCGCCGGCTCTTGACACAATGGTAATGGCTATAGAATGTTTACGGCCCCGATGTAAAGCTGTCAGTCAGCCATAGGGGCTTCTGAAGCACGGCCGGTCGGTAATTAGATACAGACATAATAGCCCTAACATTTATAACCATTCATATTGATTACCGCTGGAAACGGAAGACAGTATTTAGAGGATGCACAAAATTTTGCTGATTAAAAACAATAATAATAATAATTTTAAAAAATAATTACATATACAGTATATATATATATATATATATATATATATATATATATATATATATATATATATATATATATATATATATATATATATATAAACAAATACAGTTTTGCTCTGGATTTGGCGTGATTCAATGAATATGAGGTTAAAGTGTAAACTCTGCACTTTGATTTGAGGGTATGCACATCCGTATCAGGTGATCCGTGTACATTACATTACATTACATTACAATCATTTAGCAGACGCTCTTATCCAGAGCGACGTACAAAAAGTGCATCAGTTCAAGGTGCAGAGGCGCAAAAGAAAAACACTAGAGTGAAGTAAAGATCGTAGTGCCAGAAGTGACCACGTAGATCAGGACTCCAACCCTGTAGGGTAACCTGTTCAGCAAACAAAAACAATCCTGCCAAGTACAAATTAGCACTGAAATCACATTTGCCTGATCAGAATCAGGAATGACAGCCCTTGTTATACATAGTCAGGCCCCCATTTTGCCTGAGAAAGACTCGCCGGATAATTGCTTACTCGGCTGTTTCTCGACCAGCTGTGTTTTATCGCATCATTAATTCATGCGCAAGAAAGCCCCGAAAAGAGCCTGCGTTTGGACTGTGTCGCTGTTGTCCCCCAACGCGAGGACCACATACGTGTAATACATACATCTACATACACATTAGTGTAATACATACATCTCTGGACGGAGTGTAGCACAGTGGGTAAGGAACTGGGCTCGTAACCGAAAGGTCGCAGGTTCGATTCCCGGGTAAGGACGCTGCCGTTGTACCCTTGAGCGAGGTACTTAACCGAAATTGCTTCAGTGTAAATCCAGCTGTATAAATGGATACAATGTAAAATGCTATGTAAAAAGTTGTGTAAGTAGCTCTGGATAAGAGCGTCTGCTAAATGCCTCTAATGTAATGTAGTCTAATATGTGGTATCTATATACGTCTAGTATCTGTGTATGTGTATGTGTGTCTGTCTGAAACACTGGTAACCAACCCTGTTCCTGGTGTGGGTTTTCATTTCAACCCGAATTTGGCACACCCCGACTCTACCAATTAGCAACTCAACAAAGATCTCTAGCTGTTGGATGAGGTGTGGCTTTGTTAGGTTCGGAGTGAAAACCTACAGGACAGTAGGTATCCAGGCACAGGATTGGTTGCCGCTGGTCTGAACTATCACGACCCAAAAGAAATACCTATTCCCGTACATTGAAAGGGAAGAGATGGAGGCAGACCTTTGGGACGTAACCCTTCCTCCGGCCTCTCCTTCCCCCCCAGATCATCGACGAGGAGGACACTCAGTTCATGACCAACTGCCCGCCGGCAGTCACCGAGAGCACCCCGAGAAGGAGGACCAGAATACAGGTGTTCTGGACAGCGCCCCCTGCTGGGAGCGGCTGCGCCATTCTCAAGTGAGTCCCCCCTTTTTCGGTGCGCCGCCTTCCTTTTCTTAACTCCAGCGAATCGGGCGGAGGGGGAGGGATGGGGGAGGGAGGGGGGGGTGGATTGGGGGTTGGGGATGGATCCCCGATACTGGCGTTCTTCGTACTGAGAAGCAAGGCAGTCAGCTGTCAGGCGTCGCTAATGGAGATGCTAATCGTCCAGCTGCAAAAATAAATAAAATAAGTACATTTTTTTTTTAAAAATGGAGAAATTCAGGCTCGTCGTGTTCCGTTGGAAGGAAGTTCCGTCGCCGGTTGGGCACGGACAGAGAGGGTGGCGTATTTTCCCCCGCTAATAACGTTAAATAAACGTGAAGCCGCGGCGGTGGGGGGGGGGGGGGGGGGGCGGTGCTCACTCACTCCGGGTCCGGAGCGCAGGCTGACACAGAGCACCGAGCCGGCGTCGGTATTCAAGCCGGGCGCGTCTGTTCCCAGCGGGCAGTGCGACGCGACGGCGAGCCCGCGCCCTCGCGCTAATTCGGTTCCACGCCGTCCGTTTCCATGCCGGTCTGAGGCGGCGGCTGCGGTCTCGGATTCGGGCGTCGGCTTTCCGACGCGTTCTCCGGGAGCGACGGGCGGGGGAAATTTGCGGATGCGAAACCCTCGTCGCGTCGATGAGCGCTGTCTGTTTTATAATTGGCTCGTCATTGAAGGCCTGTCTGCAGCTGCTGTGTCCTCTGCACGGTCACTTCCACACATTTCAATGCGTGAGGTCACAAGTGGGCGATTAGAACGTTCTTAACCGAAGATTCTAACGCTGATGTCACAATCGCTACTGGTAACTGAAAAGCAAAGGAGTTCTAGAACAGTGTTTCTCAACCCTGGTCCTGGGGGACCCACTGCCCTGCAGGTTTTAGATGTCTCCCTGCTCCGACACACCTGATTCAAATGAATGGGTCGTCATCAAGCTAGCCTGATTCATTTGAATCTAGAACACGGACTTCGGAAGTGCGAAAGTACATTCTAGAAAACCCGTCCCTCAGTGGGCTGACGGTGTCGGGTGGAGTGGCGATGCGCGCGGGGACAGGTCAGTGGAGCTTGCGTCAGGTGTTTGAGGAACGTCGTCGCGCGCTTGTCGGGATGAGTGGTGGTGGGGGGGGGGGGACCGGGTGGAGCCCCGCTTTCCGAGGCAGGCTTTTGGGCTCTGGGCCCCCCCGAGCCCGGGCTCTCTCCGCCGGGGCTCCTGCAGCGTTCCGGGGTAACGTGTGCGTGAGAGAGCGAGAGAGCTAGAGAGATAGAGAGAGAGAGAGAGAGAGAGAGAGAGAGAGAGCTAGAGAGATTTGAGATTTAAAACCCCATTTTATTGGGACATCGTTCAACCACAGAAATTACTGTACTTCAAAATAAAAATAATAGACAAGCAACATAAAGAGAAAAACTATCAAAAAACTAACCACAGGCAGAAAAGAGAGAATAGATAGAGAAAAGAGAGAGAGAGAGCTAGAGAGATAGAGAGAGAGAGAGAGAGAGAGAGAGAGAAGCGGGTTGGAGAGAGATAACTTGCTTTTTCGAAAGACCTTAATTGCTCACCATTTCCCCGTACATATAACCACCCCAACGGTACACAGGCAGAAGTCTTATATTTGGGAATGAAGCCTCTAGTTATGGGGGTGTGGGTGGGGGGGTGCGGGGGGGCCAGAGCCTTGTTTACCATTGCATATTTAATGCAATTAAAAAGACAACACATCGCACGCAATGAATTTCCTTCTGTCTATTGTTTATTTACCAGGAGAATCCCTGGGGTGGGACTGATGTACACACAGTAATAAAAGGAACGTCACAATGACGAGGCACACTAACAGGCAATGAGACAGGCGGCGATACACAACGGCTAAAGAGATTTAAAGCAAGCCCTCTCCTCAGCTAGAGAATTCAGAACTGAAACGCTGTGAACCCGGCCAAATAGAGTTTATTTTGAAGATTCCAGCCTTGGGGGGGTGCAAAGCAATTAAAAGCCAATTTCCCAAGTTTTGTGCGCGAGCGAGGTTGCCGAATTTTAAGAGACAAATTTTTGGAACGAAGCCGACCGCCACTGTGGCATTCCAGTTTAGCGGACGGCTCAAAGGAGAGCGGAGCTTTGCCACGATGGCTTTATAACCGAAGAGATAAAGAGAGAACGAGGCTGTTTAAATTCAGGGAAGTCCAATCAGTCCGTTCACGGGGAGGACAGTGATGAGTCAGTAAACTGGCACTTGGGATGAAAACACAATTCTTCAGACAATCTGTACTATTCGTCCGGTGATAACGCTCATGATGAGACTCAATTATTATTTTTTTATCCTAACCTTGAAAACTAGACCTTGCTCCTGCTTTTGTCATTGTTGCTTTTATATACTCCCAGAATTCTGTACAACATACATAGAGGGAGAGAGAGATAGTGTGTGTGTGAGAGAGGCCGAGAGAGAGAGAGTGTGTGTGTGTGTGTGTGTGTGAGAGCGAGAGAGAGACAGAGCAGGTGTGTGTGCGTGTGTGTTGGTGTGCATTTCTGTGTGGTGTTTGTGTATGTGAGAGAGAGAGAGAGAGAGACAGTCTGTGTGTGTGAGAGGGAGAGACGCAGAGAGAGTGTGTGTGTGTGTGTGTGTGTGTTAGCGAGAGAGTGAGTGTGTGTGAGCCAGAGAGGCAGATAGTGTGTGTGTTAGCGACAGAGGCAGAGTGTGTGCGTGTGTGTGTGTGTGTGTGTGTGTGGTGTGTTAGCAAGAGAGTGTGTGTGTGTGTGTGTGTGTGTGTGTGTGTGTGTGCGCGTGTGAGCCAAAGAGGCAGATACACTATCGGTCAAAAGTTTTAGAACACCTCCATTTTTATAGTTTTTATTGAAATT
>CM077299.1:10710000-10735000 GCA_039654925.1 Anguilla pacifica
GTGAAAGGGACCGGTAGCAACGGAATAATGTGGTCAAAGGGACCGGTAGCAACGGAATAATGTGGTCAAAGGGACCGGTAGCAACGGAATAGTGTGGTCAAAGGGACCGGTAGCAACGGAATAATGTGGTCACAGGGACCGGTAGCAACGGAATAATGTGGTCAAAGGGACCGGTAGCAACGGAATAATGTGGTGAAAGGGACCGGTAGCAACGGAATAATGTGGTCAAAGGGACCGGTAGCAACGGAACAATGTGGTCAAAGGGACCGGTAGCAACGTTCGGACGGACTTCGATCTCGGGCCCAGACGCGGGCGCGAGCCGCGCCCGGCGCCGCGCGGGAAAGGTAGGCGTGGCTTCCGGCCTGGCGGACGACGTCTGTACGACGGGGCGACGTAGCTCAGGAGGTAAGAGCGGTTGTCCGGCAGTCGGAGGGTTGCCGGTTCGAACCCCGCCCTGGGGCGTGTCGAAGTGTCCCTGAGCAAGACACCTAACCCCCAACTGCTCTGGTGAATGAGAGGCATCAATTGTAAAGCGCTTTGGATAAAAGCGCTATATAAATGCAGTCCATTTATGTCTCATCGCTCAGAGAGGGAAATAAAACAGGCGCCGGTGTGGTCAACAGAAAAAAAAAAAGAAATGTAAAAGCAAAGTTAGGAACGTGCGTCCAGCGTCTCCAAAAAAACGTGAGCTCCCCAGACGCAAGCCTGTAGTTTTTCCACGTTTTTTTCTTCTCTTCGTGCCGACTGGCGGGCGATGCGGTCGCGTAGGAAGGGAATCTTACAGTAACAACTCCAATAACCATGATTCTCATGTCACGTAGGGGAAAAACGCTTCTTTCCAACTGTCATTTTTCTCACGGTAATTAAATGAGGCTGTTTGTGCCGCCGTTTAAAATAAATGGATTTGGAGGGAGGAGCGGCATTTTGTTTGCGCGTGGGAGTGCAGGTGCGTGTTTGAGAACGCCTAGAGCCGGGACACTTTGTAAAAAATTAATTATTCTTGCGGGTTTGCACGTCCAGAGTGCTTGTTTACTGTCATTTTCTCCTCATTTGCATTCGCTGGCGTGCGAAACAGGGAAAAAAAAAACCCATTAAGGGAAGGCAAATGGCTTTCGGGCTGTTGTCAAGTCGCGGGAAACCCGCGCCGAATCTCGACGTTCGCGCTTCGCGCGGCTGCGCGGTTCAGTCGAACGTCCTGAAAGACCGACCGTCTTCTTCCGCTACAGTTAATCAGACGAGGACCCGCCTCTGAGATCTTACCGGAGTACGCTGTAGTAGGAAGAGGTAACGGTGAAGTCTTTGCAAAAGATCCGGTTAAGTAAATTGTTTGGCCCACCTTGCAGATGGGAATATAGCGTATCTCTTAAAGAATTTTTGCGTCCTAGAATTTGTGAACAAGGCCGGGGTTAAGCCGAACGGAAGAGACGAAGCACGGAGACGGGCGTGTCATCTGACCGAGGCCGGAGCCAATCGTGATGCAGTCGGGGAGGGGTGGGGGGAGAAATGGCAGAAGTCGCTATGGGAATACGTGTAATGGCGGCCCAAGCGTTCCTGCTCCGCCCGGCTAATGTAACGTTGTCGTGAAACGCGGAGGACGAAGTTGGGCGGACGTGCGGTGTCTGGGTAGATCTGAAGGTAACATTCGCTCCGATTGCGTCGTTTTCATTTCGAATACTCTGCCTCAAGGACTTAGCCGTACGCTGTTCACATTGCAGCTTAGGTAGATAGACGCTCTCGCGCTTTCTCTCTTTCTCACACACACACACGCAAACACACATACACATACACACACTCACGCACACACAAACACACACACTCACACTCACACGCTCACACACACACACACACACACACCTCTCTCTCTCTCTCTCACACACACACACATACACCTCTCTCTCTCACAAACACACACACACACACACCTCTCTCACAGACAAACACACACACACACACACACATACACTCACACACGCACACACAAACACACACACGCTCACACACACACATACACCACACAAATACACCTCTCTCTCACACACACACACACACACACACTCACATGCTCACGCACACGCTCACACACACACACACACATACACCTCTCTCTCACACACACACACACACACACACACACACACACACACACACCTCTCTCACAGACAAACACTCACACACACACACACACACTCACACGCGCTCACGCACACGCAAACACGCACACACGCTCACGCACACACAAACACACACATGCTCACACACACACACACACACATACACCTCTCTCTCTCACACACACACACACACACACACAACTCTCTCACAGACAATCACGCACACACACACTCACATACGCACACAAAACACACACACTCACACACGCACGCACACCTATCTCTCTCTCACACTCACACAGACACACATACACACACAAACACACAGACCC
Organism: Anguilla pacifica; assembly: GCA_039654925.1. Lineage (NCBI taxonomy): Eukaryota > Metazoa > Chordata > Actinopteri > Anguilliformes > Anguillidae > Anguilla > Anguilla pacifica. The sequence continues at coordinate 10,712,444 of CM077299.1, forward strand.
CAACACACACACTTACAGACACACACAGCCGTGCACACGCATACACACACACCCACACACACATTTTTGAGGCGATTAGCATTAAGAGCCAGAAGGCCAAGAAGGGGCGTGGGACGGTAATAACACCTCATCGACGAGCCTAAATTGGATGTTAAATAACCATCACTACGGCTGATCGACTGGCTCCCCAAAAGGCGGGGGAGGCCTTTTCGCCGTCGAGAAACGTGAAATTGAGGTGAGATTGAATTAAAGCGTGAACAATTAGAGATTCGCTCGCCGGGCTTTTACGAGCCTCTTTAATCTGCCCCCACGTTTCCTCCCTCCCTCCCTCCCCGCTCTTATATGTGTCAGAGCTCCCCCGAGCGTGATTGACGCGCGGCTCGGCCTATCACGTCCATCGTGCAGAGACGCTATGAGGAAATGCGCGCGCGTTTCACAGCCTGTGAAGTGAGCGCTCTTGGGATTTTTCCGCCGTTATGCAAATGAGGTGGGCGTGGCTCCGCCCGTTTCTCACTCGTACGGCCTTTGGCTCGGCCCAGGTGAGCCAGGCCGCCAAACCGCCCACCCCCCACCCCCACCCCCAACCAGAAACCGAATGGTGACCCCCCCCCCCCCTTCCCCCTCCTGGTATCGTGGAACAGATGGATGGACCTTAGAGAGAACAGTAGCTCGTATTAAGGGAGTCCCTGTGTCCAATGGCAACTGCAGACTCAGGGGGGGTGGGGGGGGGGGGGGGGGGTGGCTGTGTTTGTCCGTTGAGCGGGAGTCCCCCCCCCCCCCGAGTGCAACTCACTCCTAAACTGAGGGGCCAGAGGTGTGGGGCGGGGGTGGGGGGAAGGGTTAACAGGCCTCTGCTGAAGCATCGAAAAAATATTCTCCCTCCAACCAGAAGGCTGGGGCTGGAAAACAGGACAGCGACCAAAAAAAAAAAACGCGGGGTAGCCGTGACGCGAAGGAGAGGGAGACGGCCTGGGGGACGGCGGGGTGAAGCCGCCTCCCTCGCTGGCGAAGTTCTGGCGGCGAGAGCTGTGTCATTTATCCGGCGAAGCGGACGGTCTGGTTTCTTCTCTTTTTTTTTAGGTTGTTGTTTTGTTTTTGTGGGCTGACGGGACGGCGCGCGCCCCCGGGCCCGGTGACCAGCGCTGCGGACGGGACCGGGGACGGGGGGACGGGGGGGGTTTGATGTGGAGGCGTCCTGGTGGAGCTGTTCCCTCCGGCTGCGTGTTAGCGCCGCTGCTCTTCAGATGGGAGAGTCCTGCTGTGGAGCCTCGACTCTGGGGGGCTGCATTCATTACGCTCTCTTTCTCTGTCTCTCTCTCTCTGTCTCTCTCTCTCTCTCACTGTCTCTCTCTCTCTCTCTCTTTCTCTCACTCTCTCCCCTCTCTCTCGCTGTCTCTCTCCCACTCTGTCTCTATCTCTCTCTCTCTTTCTCTCACTCTCTCCCCTCTCTCTCGCTGTCTCTCCCCCTCTCTTTCCTCCTCTCCTCTCTCTCTCACTGTCGCTCTCCCTCTCTGTCTCCCTCTATCTCCCTCTCCCTCTGTCTCTCTCACCCTCTCCCTCTCTCAGTTGAATTGAATTCAGTTTGCTTTATTGGCATGACATATTTTAACATATATATTGCCAAAGCATATTGTTTGTGTAACACTTAGGAGAAAACAGCAATAACAATGAAAATAATCTCTGTCTCTCTCTCTCTCTATCTCTCTGTCACACTCTCTCCCTCAGTATTTGGAGCGCTCGGGTACTTGTGTTGGCGTGATTGGAACTCGACGGTTCGGCCGGCCCGGTTCTGGTTGGGTTTGGCGTCCCTCTCTCTTTTCAGGAGCACCGCCCCCTGGCGGCTGTGCCGCACTGGCGTTGGTACCACGCGCGAACAAGCGGTGGGCGGAGTCAACAAACTGCCTACCCCTTCCGCTAGCGGGGAGGGTCCCGCAGTCGAGAAACGGGTGCGGGTTTCGTCCAGCAGTTTCGTCTGCGGTTTTGTTTGGCGAACCAACAGGGGGCCGCCGTGGCTCCGTTGTCGGTTTTCGCCCTTCGCCGTTCGTTTCCGTGGAAACGCGTTTTTTCTCCGTCGTTCTCGGCCGTCAAACCTTTGTTGAATTTAGCTTCCGTTAAGCGCGTGCGCAAAGTTAGCGAAAGGGCGCTGCGGCCAGTGGCCTACTGCAGCCTGCGCTAAGCTACACGTGCGATGCCAGTGTACCCACTTTTTTGTTTGTTCTGGCGCCGTTTCGTTCCCTGGGTCTGGTGCCCGGGAAGGAGCCGCAGCGCCGGACCGGACCGAGAGCCGTGCGCCTGTAACGCTAACGTGCTAACGTGCTAACGCCTCCGCCTCCTCTCGTTCCGCAGGGCGAGCATCGTGCAGAAGAGGATCATCTACTTCCAGGATGAAGGCTCGCTCACAAAGAGGATGTGCGAGAGAGGTAAGCCCCCCGGTTGAGCGCGGAGAGGGTCGGTTACAGTCGGTTACTCACTCACTCACTCACTCACTCACACGCTCACTCACTCACTCACTCACTCACTCACTCACACGCTCACTCCCTCACTCACTCACTCACTCACACGCTCACTCCCTCGCTCACTCCCTCACTCACTCACTCACTCACTCACACGCTCACTCACTCACTCACACACTCACTCACACGCTCACTCCCTCACTCACTCACTCCCTCACTCACTCACTCACTCACACGCTCACTCACTCACTCATTCACACACTCACTCACTCACTCACTCACATGCTCACTCCCTCACTCACTCACTCACTCACTCACTCACACGCTCACTCACTCACTCACTCACTCACTCACTCACACGCTCACTCACTCACTCACACACTCACTCACACGCTCACTCACACACTCACTCACTCACTCACTCACTCACACGCTCACTCACTCACTCATTCACACACTCACTCACTCACTCACTCACACGCTCACTCCCTCACTCACTCACTCACTCACACGCTCACTCACTCACTCACACACTCACTCACAAGCTCACTCCCTCACTCATTCACACACTCACTCACTCACTCACTCACACGCTCACTCACTCACTTACACACTCACTCACACACTCACTCACTCACTCACTCACTCACTCACTCACTCACACTCACTCACTCACACGCTCACTCACTCACTTACACACTCACTCACACACTCACTCACTCACTCACTCACTCACTCACTCACACTCACTCACTCACACGCTCACTCCCTCACTCACTCACTCCCTCACTCACTCACTCACTCACACACTCACTCACTCACTCACTCACACACTCACTCACTCACTCACACGCTCACTCACTCACTCACTCACTCACTCACACGCTCACTCACTCACACACACACTCACTCACACGCTCACTCCCTCACACACTCACTCACTCACTCACTCACTCACTCACTCACACGCTCACTCACTCACTCACTCACTCACACGCTCACTCACTCACTCATTCACACACTCACTCACTCACTCACTCACTCACACGCTCACTCCCTCACTCACTCACTCACTCACACGCTCACTCACTCACTCACACACTCACTCACAAGCTCACTCCCTCACTCATTCACACACTCACTCACTCACTCACTCACACTCACTCACTCACTCACTCACTCACTCACACTCACTTACACACTGACTCACACACTCACTCACTCACGGACGACCTTTGAGGGGCGTTTTGTGGGACGCATGCGCAGGCGGTGCCGGCTAAAACGTGTCTGCGGAAGTCCGTTGCGCCGTGGGTCTGGACGGTTACGCGCTTGTTTCAGCTGCTTCTACCGATTATTCGCAGTTTTACTTGTTCCGTGATGTTTTAATACCTTTGTTTTTCTGCGAGCTCTGCGTGTTCCGCGACTCAGAGGCGAGCTGAGCGGAATTAGCCGGTCGCCCGCGGTGACCGCGGCTTTTCCCGCCTTTTCAGAGTCGCCGTTCGGGGAGGTGACGGAGAAGCCCGCGATGGAGTGCTGCGCCTGCGGAACCGCCAAGTACCGGCTGACCTTCTACGGGAACTGGTCCGAGACCATGCACCCCAAAGACTACCCAAGTGAGTCCCTCGCCCGTTACCCGTAGGTGCAGGCTTCATTTCGGCATGGGGGGGAGACGCACTGGGGGACCTCATAGTCCAGCGGTAACTGACCCTGTACCTGTAGACGGAGCGTAGCACAGTGGGTAAGGAACTGGGCTTGTAACCGGAAGGTCGTAGGTTCGATTCCCGGGTAGGACACTGCCGTTGTACCCTTGAGCAAGGTACTTAACCGAAATTGTGTAAGTCGCTCTGGATAAGAGCATCTGCTAAATGCCTGTAATGTAAAGATCTACCGTCCTGTAGGTTTTCACTTCAACCCTAACAAAGCCACACCTGATTCAACACCTAGAGCAGGGCTGCCCTACACTGTCCCTGGAGATCTACCATCCTGTAGGTTTTCACTTCAACCCTAACAAAGCCACACCTCATTCAAGAGGTACAGCAGGGCTGCCCAACACTGTCCCTGGAGATCTACCATCCTGTAGGTTTTCACTCCAACCCTAACAAAGCCACACCTGATTCAACAGCTAGAGCAGGGCTGCCCTACACTGTCCCTGGAGATCTACCATCCTGTAGGTTCTCATTTCAACCTTAATTTAGCACACCTGACTCTGCCAATTAGCAACTTAACAATGTCTCAAGCTGTTGTACTTTGCTAGGGCTAGAGTGAAAAAGCTACAGGATGATAGATCTCCAGGAACGGGGTTGGTCACCTCTGAGCCAGTCTCATGCCAAATCTCACGAGCATACCAGTTTTTAGATCATGTACTAGTTTATTTCGGCAGGGACAGTGTACATTTATAACTGTGAATGTGCCAGAGTTTGCCAGGGAGGCAAATGTTCAAACTGCACGTTCTGTGACCCGGAGCACCCGGAGGAAACCCACGTGAACACGGGACGGACACGCAAACCCCGCGCAGAGAGGATCTGTGCCAGAATCTCCTTCTCGCGGGGCGACGGCGCTAACCGCCGCGCCGCTAGCTAGTCGAGCAGTGAATTCAAACGGAGATGTTGGGGGTGACGCGTCTCCCTGTCTCTCTTGTCTCAAAACCTACGCGTACAGCTTCAAGCCCCCCCCCCCCCCAGCCCCCCTGCGTTGTGCAGATAACCTTGAAACCCGGCTAATGGGCGTCGGCCGAGCCCGGAGATTACTTGTGCGGTCGCGCCCGCGCCGGGATCGATACGTCGTCGGTTGAAACGCACCGCCCTTGTGGCGGATTAACCAGGGAGAAGAGACCTTGAGTCCTAATTAATGGGCTTGGGTGAGGTCGAGCGGCCTGCTTCTAGGCGGCGAAGGTATGCCGTTGAGGCGGCGAGGGAGTTTCCGTGACGCTGCCGCGAGCGCACCGCCGACCCGCGGAAACCGTGGCAACGCTGACTGTCGGGGGTCGCTCGCTCCTCGTCTTCAACCCCTCCTCCCATACGCGGGGGAAAAAAAAATATCGTCTTTGTCCAAGAGTGGTTACTCGGCGCGCATGGAGTGCACTCGTTCCACAATGGCGGCCTAATGATAAGCTTGCGGCAATCAGCCAGGACATCGCGGTTGTTCGCGACAGTTAATCAGCACGTCATTTCAACAGTGCCCACAGGGGGCGCCAGTCGGTACTAATCAATGTTCGGTTCACGCGGAGCTCTCAGATTGGCAATTGTTCGTTAAATTGGCGGTTCTCAAACTCGGTCCTGGAGTACCCCTGTGCACGCTGGTTTTGGTTCCAACCGCACCTGCAGTCTCTGAATTTTAACGAGCATTTTCTGTGATTAGACTCTTCATCTTTGAGGGTTTACTTACCCTCTTAAACCACATCATTTCAGAAATAGGTGTGCATGCCATGAAGAATAAAAGCCCTGTACTCACATTGTGCTACATTGCAAACAATAGCATAAAAAGAGGTAACTTAATTCTTAATTGACCAAATTAAAGACTGAGGTGAATCAGCAGGCTCCTCATTGGTTAAAGTGTGGACATAAAGGCTACGATTCCCATATTCACATTGTGCTGTATTGCAAATGATTATGCAAAGAGAGGTGGGTATATCAATAGGCTTCTAATCAGTGAACATGAGGACACCTGGTCTAAATCTAAACTGCAGCTAACCATATGGCAGATAATGAAGAATCCAGAGACGAAACAAACGATAACGAGCCAAACCTGCACTGTGTTCGTGAGTTTAAGGAAACAATTGCGAAGGTGCTCAGACGCGTGTGTTCGGCATCCTTAGCTGAGCAGGACGCTGGCCGGCTGTAGCTACGGCCAGCTACGGTAGCTACGGCCAGCGTACGCTGGGGCCCCCCAGGACCAAGTCTGAGAGCCGCTGTTCTAAATGACGGCGTTCATCGGACGGGTGGAGTCAAACAAACAGGGAAACCCGCCGTGGCATCCCGGTAACCCGGGCGACGACGGACACCCCCCGGGAACTGAAAGCGGCCGGTATAGGCCCAGGTAGGGACAGCAGGGAAGGGGTTAACTGCTCAAGCTTCTCTCAAACGGGGGGAGAAATGTCTCCATATGGAAACCGGGTTTGGGGGGTGGTGGGGGGGGGGGGGGTAAGGGAAATATGCGTCGGCATGCTATCCTACATCACTGTGACCCCCCGACGCAGTGCGATGGATTTTCGGGGGATTGAGCTCATGTAATGTTTTATAAACAGGTTTCTGGAGACGGGCACGCGTGTCCGTCGCGGCGGTAGACAGGAAGTGAGATGAGGAGGTTTCCCGGGCACCGAGCGGAAGGGAGCCGACGTATCGGAACGCTTCCTTCGCCACACGAAGATCGGGCCGTCTACCTGGGCTCACCTGGCGTACACTCGCGACGAGGGACCCGCGTTGGCGGCAGAGGTGGACAGAGCAGGTTCAGGGGCGGACGCGGTGGCGCAGCGGTTAGCGCCGTCGCCTCACAGCAAGAAGGTCGTGGGTTCGAACCTCGGCTTGGGGGCCTTTCTGTGCGGAGTTTGCACGTTCTCCCCGCGTTCGCGTGGGTTTACTCCGGGTACTCCGGTTTCCTCCCGCGCTCAAAAGCATGCATGTTAGGCGCGCTCCTGCAGGTGCCCTTGACCAAGGCACTTGTCTCAGAACTGGAGTTGGTCCCCGGGCGCTGCACAGGAGAGGCAGCTGCCAACTGCTCCTAGGTAACTAAGGATGGGTCAAATGCAGAGGACAAATTACCCCACGGGGTTCAGTAAAGTATATCTTAAAGAAAGTAAAAGTTCATCCCAGGATTTTGTTCCAGTCACCTGGATTTGCTAATGAGCACCATTCTTCAGCCAGGAGGTAGAGCTAAATCAGCTGGGAGAGTTCAGGGGTGGATGAAATACATGGCAGGACTTTTACTTTCTGACCCCTGGGATGTCCACCTCTGGTTGGCGGGCTACCAGTCCACCTCTGGTTGGCAGGCTACCAGTCCACCTCTGGTTGGCAGGCTACCAGTTAGCAAAGCGGTTTACTGGCTGAAACCGGTTTTCAGCCGCATGCGTGGGGCTGAAACTGCCCCACTTTCTGCTAACGGGCAAACGATTTCTTGGGAAGTGTGAAATTCAGGAGATTAAAAAAAAAAATAATAATAAATCTATATATTTTTAAATGTACATATATATTTAAACGTTTGACTGTTTGAACGTAATTCAGACCCGACATATTGCATTTCAAAGTTCTTCTCCGTGAGGGATTACATTTTTCGGTGGGGGGGTTGGGGGCCGGGGGGAGTGAGGGGTTGAATCGATGAAGAAAAATCATTTCTAAAAATGATGAAGGAGAATAGGCAGTCGGGGGGGCGGGGGTGACCTGACACTACAACCTCTCTGTGAGCATTCACCAAACCCGTCAGTGCCTCCTTCAGCTTAATTAGAAAATGATTTATGGCCGGGGCCTTGCATTGTTTTCCATTGTCAGACGTGTTCCAGAACGTTCCTCGGTCGAGTCGCCTGAAAAGATGACAGTTTTTTTTTTTTTTCTTTTCGTTTTTCGGGGCCCGGGCTCCGGTTTCAAAAACGTATCAAATGGTGAGAGGCTTCTTTTTTTCGCTTTCCGTTAAAGGGAAAACGCTCACAAAGACGAACCGAAAAGCCGAATGGATTCTGCAGCGATTCGCGTTGTATCTTTTGTTCGGTGTCGTTTCTTTGAGAGTCAGTTCCTGCGACGTTCCCGGGATCCAATCTCAACCACTGCCAGTGGTTGAGGAATACGTTGCTGCAGTGGCCTGATGTTTCACTGAAAGACAAAAGGAGAATTTCTCAGAAAACAGGTATTCCTCTGGCAAGCTACCAGTGAAAGCCATTAATAGAATGATCTTTCCTGTCTGTTCTCTTTCATAAATGCGTTTCTCGGCTCTGTGAAAATTTTGTGTCTGCGACGCCCTTCTCCACAGTCTCTTGGTTGTTGCAGCTCTGCCGGCTGATATTGGTTGAGTTGGGTATTTAGGGAGGTTTTTTTAATCCAGTAAACCTGCAAGTTAATACCTAGGAGTGTAGTTTGAATTTGCTGAGGGGAATGACTGTCCCTTATTCTCCTATGCGAGTTACTGATCCAGATGGGAGTGTTGGAGAGGGAATTTTTCATTGATTTTTGCGTGTGTGCAGTGTGTGCGTGTGTGTGTGTGTGTGTGTGCGCGCCTGTGTACGTGTGTGTGTATGTGTGTGTGTGTGTGTGTGTGCGCATGTGTGTATATGTGTGTGTGTGTGTATGTGTGTGTGTGTGTGTATGTGTGTGTGCGTGTGTGTGTGTGTGTGTGCATGTGTGTGTGTGTGTGTGTGTGTGTGTGTGGGTGTGTCTGTATATGTGTGTGTATATGTGTGTGTGTGTGTGTGTGTGTGTGTATGTGTGTGTGGGTGTGTCTGTATATGTGTGTGTGTGCGTGTGTGTGTATATGTGTGTGTGTGTGTGTGTATGTGTATGTGGGTGTGTCTGTATATGTGTGTGTGTGCGTGTGTGTGTGTGTATATGTGTGTGTGTGTGTATGTGTGTGTGGGTGTGTCTGTATGTGTGTGTGTGTGTGTGTGTGTGAGAGAGTGTGTGTGTGTACGTTGGTGAGAGTGTATGTGTGTGTGTGTGTGTGTGTGTGTGCGTTGGTGAGAGTGTATGTGTGTGTGTGTGTGTGTGTGTGTGCGTTGGTGAGAGTGTATATGGGTATGTGTGTGTGTGTGTGTGTGTATATGTGTGTGTGTGCGTGCGTGTGTGTGTGTGTATATGTGTGTGTGTGTGTGTGTGTGCGTTGGTGGGCCCGTCTGTGATTTGGGAGCGGCCCGGCTCATTGGCTCTGAAAGCACAGGAGCCTGTGCCTGTGGGGGGGGGGGTTGATAAATTGATGCATCTATCTGAGGGACAAAGAGGGAAAGCATGAACTGAAGACAATGAAAATGCCTCAGCGCGACTCATGTGGAGGAGGAAGGCCGTAAATCAGGGGTCCCTGGAGACGGTGGTGAAGTGCTGGATTCAGAGCCGCCACTACGCTCCGGCTGAAATCTCTACTACGCTCCGGCTGAAATCTCCGCTATGCTCCGACTGAAATCTCCGCTACGCTTCAGCTGAAATCTCCACTACGCTCTGCTGAAATCTCCACTACGCTCCAGCTGAAATCTCCACTACGCTCTGCTGAAATCTCCACTACGCTCTGCTGAAATCTCCACTACTCCAGCTGAAATCTCCGCTACGCTCCAGCTGAAATATCCGCTACGCTCCAGCTGAAATCTCCACTACGCTCTGCTGAAATCTCCACTACGCTCTGGCTGAAATCTCCACTATGCTCTGCTGAAATCTCCGCTACGCTCTGCTGAAATATCCACTACGCTCTGCTGAAATATCCACTACGCTCTGCTGAAATCTCCACTACGCTCTGCTGAAATCTCCGCTACGCTCCAGCTGAAATCTCTGCTACGCTCCAGCTGAAATATCTGCTACGCTCCAGCTGAAATCTCCACTACGCTCCAGCTGAAATCTCCGCTACGCTCCAGCTGAAATATCCGCTACGCTCTGACTGAAATCTCCACTATGCTCCAGCTGAAATCTCCACTACGCTCCAGCTGAAATCTCCACTACGCTCCGGCTGAAATCTCCGCTACGCTCCGGCTGAAATCTCCACTACGCTCTGCTGAAATCTCCACTACGCTCCAGCTGAAATCTCCACTATGCTTCGGCTGAAATCTCCGCTACGCTCTGCTGAAATCTCCACTACGCTCCGGCTGAAATCTCCGCTATGCTCCGACTGAAATCTCCGCTATGCTTCAGCTGAAATCTCCACTACGCTCTGCTGAAATCTCCACTACGCTCCAGCTGAAATCTCCACTACGCTCTGCTGAAATCTCCACTACGCTCTGCTGAAATCTCCACTACTCCAGCTGAAATCTCCGCTACGCTCCAGCTGAAATATCCGCTACGCTCCAGCTGAAATCTCCACTACGCTCTGCTGAAATCTCCACTACGCTCTGGCTGAAATCTCCACTATGCTCTGCTGAAATCTCCGCTACGCTCTGCTGAAATATCCACTACGCTCTGCTGAAATATCCACTACGCTCTGCTGAAATCTCCGCTACGCTCCAGCTGAAATCTCTGCTACGCTCCAGCTGAAATATCTGCTACGCTCCAGCTGAAATCTCCACTACGCTCCGGCTGAAATCTCCGCTACGCTCCAGCTGAAATATCCGCTACGCTCTGACTGAAATCTCCACTATGCTCCAGCTGAAATCTCCACTACGCTCCAGCTGAAATCTCCACTACGCTCCGGCTGAAATCTCCGCTACGCTCCGGCTGAAATCTCCACTACGCTCCAGCTGAAATCTCCACTACGCTCTGCTGAAATCTCCACTACGCTCCAGCTGAAATCTCCACTATGCTTCGGCTGAAATCTCCGCTACGCTCTGCTGAAATCTCCACTACACTCCGGCTGAAATCTCCACTACGCTCTGGCTGAAATCTCTGGCCTGCCTCATCACTGGTTTCCTGGCTGGCTTCGGATTTTCAGCTCTGTTCCCGCGTACGTGCGGAAAGGGCTGGTGTCACGGGCTGATGCTGAGGTCACACGAGCGCGTGTCACGTCGCCGCCGTGCGTCTTTCCCCGTCCGCTCCCGTCGCCGTGGCTGCGACCGAACCTCCTCTTCCTCTCCTCCCTCCTCGGCTATAACCCGAGAGGCCCCGCAGGCCCAGCAGACGCCGGTCAGTCTCCACGCGGTGCCTGGGAGCCAATCGCTAGCGGCGTAACTCCTGTGATGTCACTCTTGTTCCCCGCTGCTGCCATTTTGCATCACGGGGTTCGTTTAGTGGCACGTCCCACATTCAGAGAAACCCTTGCCTGTGAACTTAGAATTTCGAGTCGATCTGAGCCTCCGAGGCGAGATTTGTTCAGCCTTTACGTCGAGAGAGCGAGAGAGCGAGCCAGCGAGCGTCTGGGCTCGACGTCCTCATCGCCGCTCCCATCTGAACGGTTTGTTTTTGTCCCCCCCCCCCCCCCCCCCCGCAGGGCGAGCCAACCACTGGTCAGCCATCATCGGGGCGTCCCACTCCAGGAACTACATGCTCTGGGAGTACGGGGGCTACGCCAGCGAGGGGGTGAAGCAGGTGGCCGAGCTGGGGTCCCCCGTCAAGATGGAGGAGGAGATCCGCCAAAAGGTAAGGCCCTCGCTGCCTCGCTTCTCGCGCGTCCATCTTGAGGTCGATCGTTGTTTCGTCCGCGCTCCTCCGCGGCGCTCCGTTCAGGAACGTCCTGTCAGCGTGAGAAGGTGGGGACGGAAAGTTCCGGCGAGGGCGAGGCGTCTCCTGCCTTGGGACCGCGCGGTCGCGAGGCTCGACGCCACGGCCTGATCGCTAGCCTGTCGCGCCCTCGCGTCCGCCAACCTGAGCGCTGTGAGCTCTCCCCCCAGGCACCTTATTTTCTAAACATCCGAGTAATGAAAGGCTGTTAACATTTAAATGGGAAAAAAAAAAACGTGGCGTCCTTCTCTGGAGCCGTGCAGGGAACTCGACGAACCGCTTCGTAGCGTCGCCCCCGGCGACGGCGGTCAGCTCGCCTGCGCGTCTCGAACGCCTTCGCCGGCGACGCCGGCGGATTGACGTCGCCCTTTGCGAAAGCTGACGCAGCGTTTCTCATTTGAGCTGTCTTTTTTTTTTTTCTCTTTCAGACTTTTTCAGCCTTGTCGGACAGGACAGTGTACAGGGACAGGAAGAATGGGGAGCGAGAGAGAGAGAGAGAGTGAGAGACATGCGACAAGACAATTGGTGCTCGGCTTGAATTGAACCGACAACGTCGCAGCTCGCAGCGAGCGCAGAATTAGCATTCGGGAAGCAATAGCGAGATCGCGCAGTCTGAATCCGTCTGTCGCAGTCGCAGAACTGCGGCGCCATTTTGTAACGTTAGTCACCAACCCAGACATCTGTCACGTGTTCATCACACCTCTCTCTGTGAAGCAGAGTTACCGTTTCCGTAGTAAATAATTGCCTGACCACCATTAGCCTCATGCTCTGTGTGTTAGACTAATAGGTGGCGCGTGAATGTGAATGGAAACCCTGTACCAGAATGAATAGACCTAGTTTAAAATATATTTAAAAAAATATTCATATCAAAAACAGTACGTTTTGTGCAAGACTGACTCAGGGACGAGAGAAATGATTGATTGGCAGATTTGTCCAATTCATGCGGCACTGAAAATGGTGGTCCATCCATGAAGTCATTCCATTGTGCGCCATTAGAAGAGCCAGCCAGTTTGATTGTACTTTTATAGTGCTGTTTAGAAAGACATCGTCACACAGGAAATGTATTACTGTAGGTCCCAGAGGTGTCATTTTAGCGAAATCTATGGTATGTCAAACTAACGTCATGCAAAGTCCAGCTGCTGAAAGGTGTGAAAATTTATTTCAATGGTTGTGGCCTGTGCTGTTGATGACGAAAGGCGTGTTTACTTCAACAGTCAACAATTATTATGACAAAACAATTAAGGTTTCTGCTTAAAGAGGTTGCAGTTGCATTTTCCAAGCAGGAAAAATAAGAAAAACTGTGTGGCACATGCTGAGAACACTGGTGTCTCTATCATAACGTTCGTATCGTAACGTTATATCGAAACAGTCAAAACATTGGCCCGTTTCTGGATTGATTTACAAAACTAGTGCATAGCACTACTTTTCAGCTGGAAAAACTGTAGATCATTGTCAACGTATCCAAAAATACAACAGAACGCATACAAAAACAAGCAATGGTATCTCTAGCCATCCCAAAACAACAACGACGATTTGTTAAGTGATGGGTTGATTCGATGGGCGCACTTTTCATTTTTGACCGTGACATGAGCAAAACGACCGATCGGATCCGCCCAATCGGATCCGCCCAATCGGATCCGCCCAATCGGATCCGCTGAAGGCTGGAGCTCCAGGCGGAGCGCTGGTCTTCAGTCATTTCGACTGGATGCCGCGTCGTTGCCTTCGAAGACACAGACAGTGTGAATATGCATGACCGCACCGCCAAGTTTGTCCTCAAGCTACCCAGAGGACCCGAAAAACAGCTGCACAGAGAGAGAGGGGAATGACCTCACGCATCCGCTCGAGAAAATTAAGGGAGAGTGGGTAAAAATGCTAATGAGTCATCTCGCAAGTTTGTGTTCTTTTTTTTGTTGTTCAGAAAAGTCAACTAGGGCGTCCATTAGCCCTGGATTTTCCACATGGGGTCTACGGACCCCTGGGGGTCCTTGAAGGTGCTGTAGGACGTCCCTGGCCAAATTTGATATGCGGTGACCATGTACGCAGATTTGGAAAAAATATTTCAGAATATAAAACTGTTTTTTTTTTTTAAATGTGACCCTTTTTAAACTTTTGATGGTGATGATCTGGAAGCCTTTGAGCCTGGGTGGGGGTACCTGGATGAGGAAATATTCAAGACCCCTGCGTTGAACTGTTCATCAAATTTGTATAGCCTGATATAGCGATTATTCTCTGCTCTGTGTCTGCACTGCTGCTGAATGTAAATGGCGGCCTGTGCCCCGCCATGCGCGAGGAGGCGGGCGGGCGGGTGGGCGGGCCAGCGGCGGCCAGAATGAGCCGGGTCGGCCGCGCGCGACCGCTAGCCGAGCGGCCCGACCTTAAAACGCCGCTCGTTCGGATGGAAGCGGTCTGGTATGATTGACGGATGTTTTTTTTTTCGGAGTTAATTAGAGCGTCTGTCCCTTTCGCCGCGAAGGGTTACGCTAATCCTGACGGCGGGGGGCGGCGCTGCTGAGCGGAGCGTTCCCTGCTCTGGTCTGTGAGTCGCCGCTAACCCTCAGGGTCTTCAGAAACCATGATAGCTGCCCAAAGTCTGTCAGCTGCTATACAGTCAGGTCACTTCTCCTCCCAATGGGCTAGCTGTCCTGTAGTACTGTGTGTGGCCTGTAAGGTTTAAAATAGTCACTGACTCTCCTGTAGTACTGTGTGGCCTGTAGGGTGTATAATAGTCACTGGCTCTCCTGTAGTACTGTGTCTTCTTTAGAGTGTAAAATACTCACTGGCTCTCCTGTAGTACGGTGTGGCCTGTAGGGTGTATAATAGTCACTGGCTCTCCTGTAGTACTGTGTCTTCTTTAGAGTGTAAAATACTCACTGGCTCTCCTGTAGTACTGTGTGTGGACTGTAGGGTGTAAATAGCTATCGGCTCTCCTGTAGTACTGCGTGTGGCCTGTAGGGTGTAAAATAGCCACTGGCTCTCCTGTAGGACTGTGTGTGGCCTGTAGGGTGTAAAATAGCCACTGGCTCTCCTGTAGTACTGTGTGTGGCCTGTAGGGTGTAAATAGCCACTGGCTCTCCTGTAGTACTGTGTGTAGCCTGTAGGGTGTAAAATAGTCACTGGCTCTCCTGTAGTACTGTGTGAAGCTTGCATTGTTCACGGGTAAGTGCATGCACTTTGCCTGGCTCTCGGTGGATAAGCAGCCAATTCATAGAGACACAGTTACGTACTGGGGAAAACGGAACGTATGCGAACATTTGCGTTTTAAAATCACCGTTGTGTTTTCTAACGGAAATGCACAGCACTGCATTGAAATTTAACGTCTGACTATTACTGTTACTATAGCACTGGTGGGGAGTTTCAATGCAAATATCTGATACTCCGTGATCTGTTCAAAATCGCATTGGATGTGAATGTTGAGCCAGACACAACACAATATAAATTGAAGGTTGTTTCCACATAGCTAGGAAATGACTATTTCGGAGTCACGGTGATGTATTTATTATTGCTTTACAGCAATGGCAGGTTGGAATGTTCCCATAATGCCTTGCTGTTTTGCACGTGCGGCGTACCGTTGAAGTGCAGTGTTTTAAATGGTGAAGCGCCGTCCGTCTTTCCTGCTGTCCGTCTTTCCCGCCGTCTGTCTTTCCTGCTGTCTGTCTTTCCCGCCGTCTGTCTTTCCTGCCGTCCATCTTTCCCGCCGTCTGTCTTTCCTGCCGTCTTTCTCTCCTCACCGCGGGCTTGTTGCTATTTAACAGCTTCTCTCGTTCTCTCCCGATGGACGGAAGACCGTGACGGGGGCCGACGGCTGAAAGGACAGGCCCCCCGGGGGGGGGGCGGCGGCTAACCGCCAGCGCGGTTCTCTCTCGGCGGGAAGAAGCGTCAGGGCGTGGTCCGCGGAGAGCCTCATGCGACGCACGTCCGCAATTCCGAAATTTGTTTCTCGATTATTTCAGCGCACGCAGGCAGGGCGTCTGGCCTACCCCTCGCCCCCCCCCCCCCCCCCCCCCCCCCCCATCCCCCATCCCCCGCGATCTCAATTAAAAAACCCGAAGGGCCGCTTTTCCTTCGCCTTTTCTTCGGGAAGGGGACATTAAAATTCCTGACCGCGCCCGCGACAGATGCCGCTGTTTGGAGGAAGGCAAGGAGGCTTCGTCGACTTTTCTGCTTTTTTTCGGGCGTTCGGTCGGCAAGAGGGCGGGCCAGTGCCAGACCGTGGCATCTTATTCTGTATTAATCTGCAGTCTCTCTTCGTTTATATATTATATTATTCTATATGCGGTCTCTCTTCGTTTATATATTATATTATTCTATATGCGGTCTCTCTTCGTAGCCCTGTGGCCTTCGGCCGGGCTCGAATGTCTGGTCAGGAAAAAGAGAGGAGGAGAGTCCGGGATTTGGGAGTTTTTTTTTTTTTTGCGGCTTTCTGAATCGGTGCCGCCGAGCCTTCCCTCCGCTCGACGATAAACCGTGAAACCGGGCGGCGGCGCGGAACGGACGCCGTTTATAACCGCCCGTCCCTGGGAGCTCGCGGGCCCCGCTCGCGGGAGGGGTCGATGCGTTCCGCCATCGCCTCGGCGGAAACGACGCGCCGCGTGGGCGGGAGCCTCAGGGCAAGGCGCGGTTTGAAACGTTCGCCGGCGGCAGCTCCGGCAGAGAGCGGGGAGAGGCGAACGCGGCGGCCTCGCGCTCCCCGACCCCTCCGCCCTCGATCGCTCGAAGTTGAGACGCCGCGTACGAAGAGGCGCGGTGCGATTCGTCCCGCCCGAACGCTTGCCGCCCGAAACGTTCTCTCTCCGACCCGGCGGCTGAGAACGCCGTAGGCACGAGCGATCCCGCGCGGATTTTTCGGAAAACGTTTTTCGGCGAGCGCCGACGGGGACGAAACGAGGGGTTTCGTGTGGGGCGGAGACGGAGAGAGAGGATAAAAAAAAAATAAAAACAACGACAACAAAAAAAAAAAAAAACAAGGACTAATCTAAAAATGATATTCGCAAGCATCAGCGGCGAGGGCCAGGAGTGCGGAAAAGCAATTTCGGCGCTCGGAGTCCCATTTGCTGAACCGGGCAGGTGGGCGGACGTGACATGGGCGCTTAAAATGGGCCCTGTGTTCTTCGCTCAGAAGACCTTCAGAAAACGTTACGTAATAATGCATTGTAACCATTGCAATAAGCGTTTATCGATATTACAGCGAGCTCATAACAGCTGTTCTGATAAAATACAAAATATGTTGCGCCTGTGTTATGATTTTCCATACCTTTGTGTCCTGTTATTACGAGCCTGTCGTGCTGTTCGCACATGCCTGCTACAATGACTGTGGCCGTTGTCTAGATCTGATGAAGGTTTACTGTAGGCACAGTAAGGCTCACTGTAAATAAAGTGCTACCTTGATGTTTTCTGTTGCATACTCTCAGAGTAGACACAGGGCGTGGCCTGCATCTCAGGTCCCGCCCACGCGCTGAACCCCTGAATACCAGCTCCTCCCCTCAGGCAGGATCCCCCAATGCAAACTGAATAGGTATAGGCACTCCCTGTCTATTAAAGCTCTGAACAGCAGCCTAGGAGGTAAGGTTAGGAGCTAGGAGGTCCGCTGCGTTGTGCAATTTGTGTATTATGTATATAATGTATGTATGTGCTGTATATATGGTAGGTACCTGTCTTAAATGTATGTATAATGAGCAATGTGCAATTGTGCTGTCCTATTGTGTTATTATGTATACTGTCTTCGTACAGCAAGCACTAGATGTGTCTAAAACAAATTTCCTTCGGGACAGTAAAGTCTGTCTTATCTCGTACCGGAATTTTCTTTGAATCCTGAATCAGAATCAGGATTCGAAGTGCCGGCGCCGTATTCCACAAAGCATCGCTACAATACTAAACGTTCACGTTAGCGACCGTTGTTCTGTAAATTTAGTATTTTTTGCAGCGCGGTCGCCTTTTGAAAAGGCCCTCTGCGGTCGGTTGAGACAAAACGCGAAGCGGTCGAGAGTTAATTCCCGGAGCCTTCGGGGATTATCCTGATAATGCAACTGAGTGAACGAGGAAAGCAAAAAAGAAAAAGAAGAGGAAGGTCTCTTTTTACTCGCGGAGACGGGGGAGGGAGCGAATCTTCTGGCCGCTGTTGGGTTCTCTGCTTTGATGCCGGGGCTTTCCATCTCGGCGAAGAAGCCCGTCGTTTGAGCACTGTGGAGGGTTTATTTATTTATTTATTTATTTATTTATTCATTTATTTTCACCTTGAACTCAGAGCTTGCGTCTCCAGCCCCTGTCGAGTGGGCCGTCTCGACTAATGGGAAGCGGCTCTGAGGAGCTCAGAGGAGTCGGTTGGCCGCTAAATGCGGCCGAATGCTAATTCGCTCCACGCTAATAAGCGCGGGGGTCAGGGCTAGCCGTCAGTCGTCCGCGAACAGAGACGTCTCCGCTGGCGCGCCGCCGCGCGTTCGACAGAGCACGGACGACGAGTACCTCCCGCTGTCCTCCGGGGTCCGCTGAGCGTTCCGTTCTCGTTTGACTGCTCCCGGCCCGCGAAAGGTCAGGTGACCGTTTTCAGCCAATCGCGAGCCAGTCTCGAGTCGACGCGGCGACGGGATTCCGCCGCTTATGCTGTTGGCGGCGCGCCGTAGCGTTTGGGCGGTGGAAACAAACGTTTTTATTGGCTGACTGATTTAAAATGAAACCGCCACTGATGTGTGTGCAAAATGGTGAGACTGTGGTGTAGCTTTAGTCCTGTACAACCTTTCCTTCTTTCAAAAGGAACATCTTATATTAAATGGCAGCGCTCAATTCTGTTATTAAGCTATGACGTATAAAGACTACCCACTTCATCATATCATAGCTCAGGAGATAAGAGCGGTTGTCTGGTAGTCGGAGGGTTGCCGGTTCGAGCCCCACCCTGGGCGTGTCGAAGTGTCCCTGAGCAAGACACCTAACCCCTAAATGCTCTGGTGAATGAGAGGTATCAATTGTAAAGCGCTTTGGATAAAAGCGCTATATAAATGCAGTCCATTTACCATTTACTTGGACGGCATCAATAATAATAATCATGTAAGAAGACCTCCCATACAACTGTTCAGGATCCTGAAAAGTTGTATGAAAAGTGTTCTGGTTGCAGGTTTACATCCCCGGAGGGGCACAGCAGTACTTAACTTTCTCTCGCAAAATGCCCAGCTGTATAAACGGATAGCATGTAAACATTTTAGCGGTGGAAGTTGCTCTGGATTGGGCGTCTGCTAAGGAAATCAATAAAACAAACCTAATAGCCTGACGGAGTAAATGCATTATGTAGGCCTAGCAAAGCAGCAGCAAGTAGCTGCCGAAGAAACAAACAATGACAGCTGACCGACCACCCTTTTGCTTTTCCTCGGTGGCGTCAGCTGAAGTTTGCAGGAGGGGATGAAAAGTGATGCGGAGTTGGCCTGTTTTCTGTTGGACGTTTAGGTAACGTTACTTCTGGCTATCCAGCTAGCGACATTAGGTGGGGTAAGTAGGGTGTGTGGGCGGGGTTGAAGATGGAGGAGGAGACTCCCCTGATTGTAAACAGGACCGCAACTGTGCAAAAAAAAAAAAAAAAAAAAATCATGCGTAGTATGCCTTTAAGTACAACCAATGTGGGTTTCTCCATTATTCTCTCCATTTTCTCCATATTTGCCATATCTGAAAGCTTAATTATGTTGAACCTACTTAAGTATTTGTGTTCATATTCATTGAGATACTAAGTTAACTAATTTTTAGAATTAATTGGAATCAAGGACTCCTTTTTCATTTGTACTCGTCTTTCACAAATTCTTACTTCAATATTTTTGCATAAATAAAAGAAATCCAGAAAATAATTAAGCTTTTATATATGGAGGAAAACCACATTGGTTGTCCTTAAACTAGCAGTGTTATTCTGACATTTACTTATTAATACTCGAAGTAGAGATTACTGAGATTTTTTAGTAAAGGCAGTGAATTATTTTTTAGTGTGGAAACTTAATTAGATTCTGAATATCGTGCTGTCACTGGGGTTTCTGACATAGCTACTCCTGGAGTGTGGACATTTAAAAAAGCCCAACGAGGTCTGAGTTGCCGTTGTTCCGTGCCGACAACTTCCCCATCGGTTCTAATAACATTTGGCCGAAAACGTCACGTGATTCTGTCCAGTGGGTCACGTCCATCCAAATATTTCTGTCGCCTGCTCTAGGATGGGGAACCCAGACTGTCCGGAAGTGAGTTTTGTAGAAGCCTACCACCACCCGCCACCCCCACCCACCCCTTCCCACAATGCAGCATTTTGAGACTCAAGGCCATTATCCCTCTGCCTCTCTCTCTCTCTGGGTAATGCGCGGGACCCAGTGTGGCGCTAATGGGAAACGCGAAGGAAGCCGACGAAACGGCTGAACGCGCCGCCCCGCGCCCGGACGGGCCGCGAAAGACCTCCCCGCTTCCCCTCCCGCGGCGCCGTGCGGGTTTCGTTAGCGCTCGAGGGGGCGTCCCGGGGGAGCCGCGAGCGACGAAGCCGCGGGGGGGGAGGCCTGTTCATCCGGCGGCGGCGGCGTCGCGCGCTTCTAATCATCGAGGCGCGCGCGGAACCGGCGGAGCAGCCCGCGATCGGCCGGCCGGCCTCGCGCCCGCGCCGATGTCAGTTTTTGCGGGACGGGGGACGGCGACATTCGGATCCTGCCCGACCGAGCGATGAGTCCCGGCTCTCGGCGCGATCAGGCGTCTGCGGGGCCTCTCCTGAGCGCCGTACGAGCTGTCCGGCTTTCCGACGCTTCAGATATTGGGAGAGAGCGCGCTGCGGTGCGCCGTCTATTCGTTTACTTATTTATTTAATTATTTATAGAGCACCTTTCCGAAGCGGGCATCACAAAGGGCTTTCGCATATCGTTGAAAGCGATTAGCATAAACACATTTTGCGGGGGAGAAAAAAAACCGCGCAAAAGGCCTGTTTTGTGGCCGACAAAAAAGGTTTTCAAGCACCGTTTAAAACAGGCCACGGCTCTCGCGGGCCTGACGCCCTGAAGGAAGAATATTCCGGAGCGAAACGCCGCGGCAGGCGCTCGACCGCCCCCCTCGCTTTAAATTTAGCCCCGGGGGCGAGCGAGCGCCCCGCGAACGAACGAACGCTCGAGCGCGGGTACCTGTTGACCCCCTTCCCCCTTTCCGGTGCCTCAGATCAAAGCTCGCCCTCTTCAAAGCTTCCATTTTGAAGGCGGCGAAACCTCGACGACGCTTCGAAACCTTGACTTTGGTCTTCGCGCGCGGTCGGGCTGAGCCACAACCCCCCCCCCCCCCCCCCCTTGGCGTAGAATCTCGGACGAATGACGCGCGAGAAAACTCAGGCGTCTCCCGTGCGTAGGTACTGCTGACGGCGTCTTCTTGTCGAGGATGTCAAGAACACCGCGTGCTCGATGCGTCGTTTACGAACGTTGTGCGTGTTTTTGCATAACCCAGAAAATAAATCCTTGCCCAGAACAGGCCTACCTCAACGAGCGAAACCGTAGACGTCGATTCAGTCGACGTTGTACCGTCGATTAAATAAATGGTAAAATGGACTGCATTTATATAGCGCTTTTATCCAAAGCGCTTTACAGGAATGCCTCTCATTCGCCAGAGCAGTTAGGGGTTAGGTCTTGCTCAAGGACACTTCGACACGCCCAGGGCGGGGTTTGAACCGGCAACCCTCCGACTGCCAGACAATCGGTCTTACCTCCTGAGCTACGTCACCCCCACGATTATAAAAGGCTACAACTTGTGCACTTTTTTCCCCATTCAGTTCGGTGAATGCTTTATGGAAGGAAATGCATACGGCGCAGGAGAAAGATCGCTCGCGCAGAACCGAAGGCCGAGGACGAAAAAAAAAAAGCCGGCGTCGCTCGTAGCAACGACGGCTTCGACGTAGGAAGACCCGCTCGGTCGGGGCCCCCTCCTGTTCGTCCGCGTCGATTCGTTTTTTTTTTTTTTAAACGCCGAACCGTCCCGATCGTGACTCGGAACCGCTTTGCCCCTCCCGGGTGACGAGCTCGAAGTACGGCTTACCGGACGGGTGGATAAAAAAACGTCTCCCTGGCGGAGGGAGATCCTCCCCCTCCGCCCGGCGTCTTCAGGGCGGGGCGAAGTTTGAACGAATCGGGGTTCGTTTTAAACTCCGCGTCGTTCCGATTTGAAAAAACCGCGGCCTTCGCATCCGCTCGGCGTCGGCTGCGGCTTTTTCGGCCGCGATGGAAAGAGGGACGCGCCGCCGGACGTTTTTCCTCTTCGGGTCGCGGCGTTCCGGTCCGTAAGTATTCGAAACGTCCGAAAAGTTTTCAGATTCAGAGCCTGTTAAAAAAAGAAAAAAAAACTTTGTCCGCGTACCAACTTCTAGTCATCGGCGTGACCCTCATGATTGGCACATAAATGCGAAAGCGTCCATTTTAAAGAAAAACAAAAAAACGATCCCAGTGCTGACGGCCTGAATCGGGCGCCCGCCGCCATTGTGGCTCTGCGAGAGCGGCGTAGCGCCGTTAGCTTCTGCATGGAGCTTCTGCATGGGATCTCATTAGCATTGACAGACAGACAGGATGTAGGCTACTGCTCCCGGTTCTCCAGGCACACGCAATTTGCGCTGGATCCTGCTGGCACAGAAGCCTGGACCTATATAATATGAAAAATAAATGAATGTATATGGATGTATGATATTTGGTAGTCAGTCCATGATATTTGTTGTAGCACCCCCCAGCCTTCTTTTGCTTCCAAAAACCACCCCCCCCCCCCCATGGCCTGCTGTCACCATTATACCCGCCCCCCCCAACCCCACTAGACTAGTGCTTGTTGCCTAGAGCTTTACTGACTGAAATGCCACTGTCTTTTTTTTTGGG